>JACEFZ010004859.1:207500-257711 GCA_014155875.1 Cepaea nemoralis | reverse complement strand
CTTATATATATACTCTCTCCTATATATATATATATCTCTCTATCTGGTGTATATGTCCCTTAGTATGCAGTTCTTAATCTTCCGGTGATGAACGCTTATCACTCATTACCCACACTTCTATTCCTACAATCCACTCAGAGGCAGAACCATGTTTCCCGCAAACCAACTGGGTATAAGCACTATGTATCGGCCTCTCAGCAACCTCTGTCTTCATGATTGCTGAGCCATCTTGTCAAACTTTGAAACTGCTTCTTCAAAGTACCCTCCTCTCCCACTCACTGTAACATCAATGGAACTGTAAATGTAACCTGTAGAAAGATAACCTCATATGTGATGACAACTCAGTCTGTGACCGTATTTAGGTGTTGTATGCCAATCAACAGCACTCAGGATCTATAACAGAGATCCGATCTCTGGCATGGCGGCCAAATAAATCATCATATGATCTGAGACATGCAACACCAGGAAGACTAAAGGACTGGTAGATAAACCCAGCCAGATTGCCCTACGAAGCTCCTAACCATTACCATTCCCCCTCCTCCCTCTCAACCACCTTAATCTCTCTATTATTATTCACTTACATTGTCCTCCACTTCCCTGAGTAAAACGATTATAACATAAGCTACTTGATGCACAAAATAGAATACTAGTGCCGCCGCCTCCTATGATACTTTCTAGCACCGCAACTGATAGAACATTCATCATACTACATTTTATCACTACACAGTACTGTACTCTATTCATAATCATACTCTTAGTTAGATATAATTAATTGCCTACCATGAATGTCTATTCCTGTTGTTACTCGAGAAACTTAGGCAATCCGATTGATCTTATGTCCTTTGATAACTATCACTACTTAGATAGGCTAGTCCCCTCTAAATACCAAACTGGGAATTATCCCCAATTTCTACACTTCAGAATGTTTTTCCTCGCCTCCATCCACCTGTTTACTGCACGGGTTTTATATAGGTCTTGTGAGTCACCGGAAAGTCCAGACGCCATCATCCAAATCTGGCTTTGTCCTTCCTGTTTCCATACTAACCAGAGTCAATTAGCTGTCAATTTTCCTTTTCATCTGTGGAGTGTCTTTGTCTCATCCCAACAAATATCCCCGGTTGTCTGTAGCGCCAAGACCTTGTCTTTCTCCCAGTACATAATCCTTCTGACCTCTGACAGCATTCTGTCCTAATCACTTGCAACGACCCACTTCCGTTTTTGGTATACAATGTCGCCAGTACAACCTCTCGAATAACATCCTTCATCAAACTTGTCGACTATGTGTAGACACACTCTACTGACTCTCCCTTTGATTCTACACACTGTTGACCAGTTGGTCGAGAATCTGTTACAGACTATTGTCCTCATTTGTTCCATCCCATACAAGCGTCAATTTTGTGTTAGCAAAATAATGTCAGGTTTGTTATCATTGTCGACTGACATTAATTTATCCTGTGACAGTAGGCCCCCTCCTAAGAGAGTACGCAACAACTCTTTTCTCTTGGAGGTTCGATCCAGAGATCTATTCCTCTTCTTCAGGAGCTGGATGTCTAGACAGGATGAAATCACTCCAACATTTTTCCTCCCAGGTATATACTCCCCTGTAAATTGGTATTGCTAATAGCAACGACCACCGAATCAAACGGGCGTTGAGCCTTTGAGAATGGCCAGAATATCAAAGGTTGATGATCCGACTGAAACTCGAAACTGGAACTCAATACAAATAAGGCTCATAGGAAATTTTTGTACGGCCCATACAAGATCAAACACTCTCTCTCACGGTCGATAATTCATCTCGCCTGAGAGGTTTCTTGCTTGCGTCAGCCCCTGGTTTTCAAACTGACAGCATCGTCTTTCTTCCTGTAACGAGCTGCCCAATCCCAATCCCACTTGCATCACGTTCTCAACACAATGGTTTGGGAAAGGTCCGGGAGCTGTAACACAGGTTTGCTTACCAAGGCCGCCTTCAACTGACGTAGGCACTCTCACATTCTGGGTGTCCCAACTATTTGGTCTGGGAACCCTTTTTCAAGGTTTCTGTTACAGGAGCTCCCAGTTCTGTGAAATGTGGATAAATTTGTGGTAGAACCCATACAACACAACGATGAAAAGATCGCACATCCTTCCTTCGTTTTTGGCCCTTGGAGCACTTCTGATTTTCTCTAGGTTCTTTTCCTCTGGGACAATGTTCCTGGAGTTATGTGTGACCTAGAAATTCCAGAGTCTGGGAGCCGATCATGCACTTGTTTGGGCGAGCTGTACGCCCCCTGCTTCCTTAGCCTTATTGAAAAACACTTTACACCAAGGATTGTAAATGGTCCATACCACACTGTCACTGGAAAATCAGAATATCATTCCATGATGAGATGATGGCCGATCCTTTAAAGGATCTAGTAAAGTCCTCTCATGGCAGTAAACACACTATGTGGGCATTGCTGAGTCCAAAGGCATGGACTTTGAATTCTAATGTCCAACTGGGGGTACTGAGGCATAGGTGTCGAACCTCTGGTTTGAACTGGCAACTCGTGCATAATACGCGCGACTCAGATCCACCTTAGACAATACTTGCTTCTTGCGCCTCGCGAATTAACTGAGTGGATTCGGCAAAGGTTCCACCTGATATTGTGTATGGCTGTTCTGAGAGTCGGAAGTCTATACACAACCGGTGTTCCCACTTGGTTTTCGTAACAAAACTACTCCCGCATTGAAGGGTGATGTGGAATGTGCAATCACGTCATCTCCAACAGTTTCTGTATTTCCTCCTCCGATGGCCTTTTGCTTTAGAGATGGCACTGGGTTAAAACCTTTTGGCGAAACAGGCTCTTGAGTGGTCAAGACATCCTCGAACTCCAACCAACCTCGTTCGTCTGGTTTATACGTCGGATCTCCTTATTATCTCGAGAACCGGGTTATCTTTTCCTCTCCTTGGAAGTCAGATCAGGTCACCGGTACATACTTGTAGGTTTCCTGGTGTACCATGGGATATTCCCTTCCTCGTTGGTTCCCACTTCTGTCTCCACGCAACTGCCATTGCCATGAGGTTGAGCTGCTTTTTCTCCTGTCTCTCTCGTATTTTCCGCAAGAGATTGACATGAAAAATCTTCGACTTTCCCCGTATCCGATCCGATAGTTTCGTTCTGGATATCACCCTTTCCACGGGAATGGTCCTTGCCAACCTATCTCCAGTTTGTTGTTTTCCTGTTGGGAGTAAGCACCAATACTTTATCCGCCACCTCTAGAGATTTTGGTCTTTAGACCTACGTTTGTATATCAGCTGGGGGCCGCTGTCTTTTTCCTGGCTTTTTTTCAAACTTTGATTTGCAGAGTCCTTCCCTGTGAGTTTTCTTTCAGTTCCTCCACATATCTTTAAGAAGGAGATCACACTTCTTCTGATGTCCCCTCTTCCATCCAACTCCTCATCATGCTTCCAACGGTCTTTGATTGGACGACCAAACAGTCGAACGTAGCAGGATTGTAGTCCTGTTGAGCCATGGAACTTCCCGATAGCAAGAGATCTGCTGGATATCTTCATCCACCTATCCGGTTGTTCCTGCTCTAGTTTCCCTGACATTGCATCAACGTGCCTTGAAAACTCTCTACTTGTCCTTGGCTTGAGGGTGGTAAGGGCTGTATGGATTATTGTTAGAGTGGAACACCCTAATACCTCTCCATAGTCTTTTCCACAAACTGGGACCCATTGTCCCGTCAGTATTTGGATCAGGAAGCCTAATCTTGTAAAGGCCTCCATCAGTGCGTCCCGCCACCTCGTTTCGAGTCAATCTTGGTCAACGGTATGGCTCACCCCACAGTGTACAGCAATCCACCATGGTGAGTATGTACATGTTCCTCTTCCTAGTCCTAAGAAGTGGACCACAATATCGATGGCTACCCTCTCGAAAAGGAAGTTCATGATGGGCATTTCACCCAAGACCACCGCGCGGTCCAGTTTTCGCAGGTGTCCACCCTTTGGCACTCCGGAGCATGACTTCACATACCGACGCAAATCACCTGTCATTCCCGGCCAATAGTATTGCAGGAAATTCGCTGCATCGGGCGGCAATACCCTATGCCCACTGATGAGATTGTATGCCCCATATGCAGAATCTGGAACGATGGGCTTTGGGACCACCAACTGACCATGTAGGTTTGTCTCCCCTTCCGGCTCTCCTGTAGAGTATCCTATTCTTCATATAGTACTGCCCCGTTTGGGTGGATCAGAACTTTTCTGCAGCTTTTTGTAGCAAGGACGTAGAGTAGCATCTCACCTTGGGCAGTTCGCAACTCCCCTGGCAGTGGGTTAGTCACATTGGCGTTCTGCCTCATCCGTTTTCGTCTGAGAGCGAGTCTGAATTGCTCCCTATGGATTGGCTCCCTGGGCATTCCCAGAAAGACATACCGGCAACCGAGGATTACGGGAAAAATGGGATCAGTCACTTACAGCGGCCTTGATGGTGCCGGTGACCTATCTTGACCGAACTCCACTCTGGCAATGGGCAATTTCATGCTACACCTCTTCTGTGCAGGCTGTATCTCCATGTTTCCATGTGAATTGTTCTGGATGTACCAGATCCGCAGAAATCACGGCCTCCCCGTCCAGTCCTGTGTCTATAAACACTCCACTTGACGCCGTTACCTTCTACCAATTCCACTACAGTGGTTTTTCTGGTCGGGAGTCTCTTCTTCGGCCTCGACCTGTTCGGTGGGCTCCACCTTAGTTTTTCCCGGCACCACACGCGAATTGAGTGTCTCCTGACTTCCCCTGCAGTCAATAGCATTGTGTGTATTCGACCTGCAGTGTTTGCACCATTTCCCTGTCATAGATTTTCTTGTGCCGGATTTGAGTGAGCTCTCCTGTGGTGAGCCTTCCTTATCGACCTTGGCATTTTCAGTGTCCACTGCGTTGAAGTCACTTGACATGCCGCGAAGTGAGGGTTCTTAGCCTTCGATTTGCAATCACCTATATTGTGAGAAAGGTGAACTTACAATCGAACACCCTTCTCCGACCATGGTCGTTTTATGTGTAGGCTCGAATTTTTTTGCTTTCCCCCTTCTCTCCCGAACTCTCCTCTGAAGTTTTGACATATGGTTCCACCTTTTAGTTCTGTGCTTTTTGCTTTCTCAGGTTATTTTTTCCTGCTTTTGGTGTTTGTAGACAATGTTCTCTGTTGCCTCCCCATGACTTCGACGAACCGTTCCGCCATTTCGTCACCATGTCGAGTCGTTCCGCCCCTTGTTCTCCCAAGAATGTCCTGAGAGGTTTCGACATTTGCTTCCCGCATCTGGTGCGACTACCGTGAGCTCTTCCAGACTCTCATATCCATGCGCAACACCCACAAATCCATCCATTTAATGGATATATGCTTTCAGACGCAGACTATAGGCGGCGAACCCCTCCCCCGGTTTCTCGTTTCGCTCCTCGAAATTTTTTCCGGTAGGTATGGGACGTAACTTCAAGAACGTTTCAGCAAAGCCGTCTTCAACTCGTCATAATTGTTCTCATGTCCTGGTGGCAGGCGATGAATGAAACTCGCGTAACCGGTCCCGCGTAAACCATTGGATAGCTTAAGATTCCATTTGTACGCTCCAGACCCATAGCAACTGACATAGCCTCGAAGCGTTTGAAGGTACTGGTCAATCTTCTCTTGTCCTCCTCGTAGATCGCTAGAGGGAACTTCATAGCATGGTAGCTATGTCCCTATACTAGTGTTGAGCCAGGAGAAGAGGACCTCCCACTGCTCCCTTCAGTTTCCCCACCAGATTGCCTCTTGAGCTCGAGTTCCCGCATCCGATACTATGCTCCCTTTTCTGAGCCTCTTGCTCCGCTTCCCGTTGCTTAGCAGCTTGCTCACAACTCAAGTACTTAGCAGCTTGCTCTGCCTTCCAATTTTTTAGCTTCTATTGTTGGATCCAGCCTTCTCATGGCTTGCTCACCTCAATTTGCCTAGCAGCTTGTTCTGCTTCCACATTTCTTAGCTGCTTGCTCTGCCTCCTCCTTCCATTTCAACTCGGCCTTTCGATCTTCCTTTCTGCTTGACGATACTCCCTCTCCACTTCCTGTAGGTAATCCGTTAGAGCAGACCGACAATCCTATTCTTCCCCCTTTGCCCTAAGTTCTGCCGTAGTTTATCTTAGGAGTGGCCATTTTACAGATGTTTAACTCAGTGGAGATAGAGTATAGATTATCTCTAACGCCAAATCTGTAGCTAATGACCATTACTATTAATCTATATTTTATAACCCGCCATAAGCAACACAACACAATCACTCAGTGACCAAGAGTAGAACATGAACACAGACCTATCAGACGTGTTAAGTGTGAACAGGTAAGATAAGTCCTAACACCTATCCCCACATTCACTGCTAGCTGGATTCTCACTAATAGGATATCTCCATCCTCTAACTAAAGATCCCGTGTAAAAAGATCCCCTGTTCAAAGATCACGTTTACGAACCCCCAATGAGTGTAGTGTGTGTGTAAAGAATGAATGTCGTATTAGTTACTTGTTCTTCTTTACCACTTTAGTGTCGTCCCTGGAGTGAAGAGAATCGATACCCACATTTGTTTTAATTCAATATCTCTATTCTGGAGATATCCAGCAGACTCCGTCCACACACTCCATCAATCTGAAGAACACCTTCCTCTCACTCTTACTCACCCCTGGATCATGCCCCCTCTCATTCTTCCCCCAACATAACATACTTGACAACTCTCGCTTCAACAAATAAAACCAAGAAATTTATTAAAGCAAAGAGTATATGTAGGAGAAGTGTGTGTATGTATAAGGTGTAGAATGTGTGACGTGTATTCTAATGGTAGACCAGTGATTTAGAAGCAAAGTCTGTAACATCATAGGCTTAGCACACAACAGCACCATTTTTTCCGGACAGTGAACCTCACCCAGAAGATGACGACTTTCTCCAATCACTCGAACAAACAGGATGCTGGTAATCCGATAGACACTGTTGATCTTGGTCTCCACTCCACCACACGGTGAAGTTACTCTGTTTCCTAATATTTGTTTGAACTGATAGTTCTCCAATTAACTGAAATGTCACTTGGGGAAAACTCTACTGTTTATTAGTTTCTGGTTATAACATTTTCCCCTCTTTTAGAACACACCTATTAATGTTTGTTAGGTAGATGTGTAGTATATCTATATATATATATATATATATATATATATATATATATATCTATATATATATATATATATATATATATATATATATATATATATATATATAATATGTCCTTAGTATGCGAGTTATTAATCTTCGGTGATGAAGCTTATCACTCATTAAACACAACACTTCTGTTCATACAATTCCACTCAGCAGAAGCCAGGTTCCCGCAAACCAACTTGGGTATAAGCCTATGTAGCGGCCTCTCAGCAACCTCTGTCTTCAGATGCTGAGCCATCATTGTGTCAAACTTTGAAACTGCTTCTTCGAAGTAAACCCTCTCCCACTCACGTGGAACACTCAAGGGGAACTGTACATGGAACCTGTAGAGCAGATAACATCATGGTGAGGGCAACTCAGTCCTGACCGTAATTAGGTGATTGTATGCAATTAACAGCACTCAGATCTATAACAGAGATCCGATCTCTGTCATGCGGCCAAATAAATCAATCATATGATCTGAGACATGACAACACCAGGAAAGAATAAAGGAACGGGTAGAAACCCAGCAGATGCCCTACTAGAAGATCCTACCATTACACATCCCCTCCTCCCTCTCAACCATCCTTAATCTCTCTAATTATTATTCCACTACATTGTCCTCAACTTCCTGAGTAAAATGATATATAACACAAGCTACATTGAAGCCACAAATAGAATACTAGTGCCGACGCTCCTATGATACTTTCTAGCACCGCACTTATAGAACATTCTATCACTAATCATAATACATTATATCACTACACAGTACTAGACTCTATTCCTAATCATACTCTTAAGTAGATATAATTAATTGCCTACCATATGTCTATTCCTGTTGTTACTCGAGAAACTAGGCAATCCGATTGGATCTATGTCCGTGGATAACTATCACTACTTAGATAGGCTAGTCCCTCTAATATACCACAACTGGGAATTATCCCCAATTCTACACTTCAGAATGTTTTCCTCGACTCCATCCACCTGTTTACTGCACTGGGTTTTATATAGGTGCTTGAGTGAGTCACCGGAAAGTCCAGACGCCAATCAGTCCAGACTAACCAGAGTCAATTAGCTGTCAATTTTCCTTTTCATCTGTGGAGTTCTTTGTCTCATCCAACAAATATCCGGGTTGTCTGTAAGCCAAGAGACCTTTCTCCCATTACATAATCTTTCTGACCTCTAGCAGGCATTCTGTCTATCACTTGCAACGACCCACTTCCGTTTGGTAGACAAATGTCGCCAGTACACACCTCTCGAATAACATCCTGTCATCAACTTGTCGACTATGTGTAGACAACTCTACGTGACTCCCTTTGATCTCATACACACTGTTGACCAGGTGTCGAGAATCTGTACAGACGTATTGTCCTCAGTTTGTTCACCATAAAAGCGTCAATTGTGTTAGCAAAATAATGTCGGGTTTGGTTATCATTGATCGACTGACAAGTTAATTTATCCTGTGACATAGGCCCCCTCCTAAGAGAGTAGTCCGCAACAACTCTTTCTTCTTGGAGGTTCGATCCAGATGATCTATTCCTCTTCTTCAGGAGCTGGATGTCTAGACAGGAAATCAGCTCCAACATTTTCCTTCCCAGGTATATACTCCACTGTAAATTGGTATGGCTGAAGTAGCAACGACCACCGCATCAAACGGGCGTTGAGCTTCTGAGAAGTGGCCAGGAATATCAAAGGTTGATGATCCGACTGAACTCGAAACTGAACTCCATACAAATAAGGCTGGAATTTTTGTACGGGCCCATACAAGAGCCAAACACTCTCTCTCAACGGTCGAATAATTCATCTCAGCCGGGAGAAGTTTCTTGCTTGCGTATGCCACTGGTTTCAAAACTGAAGCATCGTCTTTCCTTCCTGTAACAAAGGCTGCCCCAATCCCAATCCCACTTGCATCCGTTCTCAACACAAATGATTTGGAAAGGTCCGGGAGCTGTAACACAGGTTTGCTGACCAAGGCCTCCTTCAACTGACTGTAGGCACTCTCACATTCTGGTGTCCAAACTATTTGGTCTGGGAATCCCTTTTTCAAGGTTTCTGTTAATGGAGCTCCCAGTTCTGTGAAATGTGGGATAAATTTGTGGTAGAAACCCACACAACGAGAGAAAAGATCGCACATCCTTCTTCGTTTTTGGCCTTGGAGCACGTTCTGATTTTCTCTAGGTTCTTTTCCTCTGGACAATGTGTCCTGGAGTGATGGTGTGACCTAGAAATTCCAGAGTCTGGTAACCGATCATGCACTTGGTTGGGCGAGCTGTAAGCCCTGCTTCCTTGAGCCTATTGAAAACACTTTCCAAGGATTGTAAATGGTCATCCAAACTGTCACTGGAAATCAGAATATCATCCATGAATGAGATGATGGACGGATCCTGTAAAGGATCTAGTAAAGTCCTCATCATGCGAGTAAACACACTAGGTGCATTGCTGAGTCCAAAGGGCATGACCTTGAATTCATAATGTCCACTGGGGGTACTGAAGGCCAGTAGGGTCGAACCTCTGGTTTGACCTGGTAATCTGATAATACCCGCGACTCAGATCCACCTTTAGAGAAATACCTTGCCTTATGGAGCCTCGCGAATAACTGAGTTGGATTCGGCAAAGGTTCCACCTGAAATTGTGTATGACTGTTCAGAAGTCGGTAGTCTATACACAACCGGTGTTCTCCACTTGGTTTTCGTAACAAAACTACCCCCGCATTGTATGGGGATGTGGAAGGTGCAATCACGTCATCCTCCAACAGTTTCTGTATTTCCTCCTCCAGGGCCTTTTCTTAGAGAATGGCACTGGGTAAACCTTTTGGCGAACAGGCTCTTGAGTGGTCAAAGTCATCTCGAACTCCACCAACCTCGTTCGTCCTGGTTTATCAGTCAGTATCTCCTTATGAGACTCGAGAACCTGGGTTATCTTTTCCCTCTCCTGGGAAGTCAGATCAGGGTTCACCTGTACATCCTTGTAGGTTTCCTGGTGTACCATGGGATATTCCCTTCCCTCGTTGGTTCCCACTTCTGTCTCCACTGCAACTGCCATTGCCAGGAGGTGAGCTGCTTTTTCTCCTGGTCTCTCTTCGTATTTCCGCAAGAGATTGATATGGAAAATCTTCGACTTTCCCCGGATCCGAATCTGATAGTTCGTTCTGGATATCACCCTTTCCACGGGAAATGGTCCTTGCCAACCTATCTCCAGTTTGTTGTTTCCCGTTGGGAGTAGCAACAATACTTTGTCTCCCACCTCTAGAGATCTGTCTTTAGACCTACGGTTGTAGTAAGCCGCATGTCTTTTTCTGGCCTTTTTCAAGTTTTGATTAGCCAGAGTCCATCCCTTGTGAAGTTTTTCTTTCAGTTCCTCCACATATCTGTAAGAAGAGATCACTTCTTCTGATGTCCCCTCTTCAGTCCAACTCCTCAACATGGCTTCCAACGGTCCTTTGATTGGACGACCAAACAGCAACGTAGCAGGGTGGTAGTCCTGTTGAGCCATGAGGAACTTCCCGATAGGCAAAGAGTGCTGCTGGGATATATTCATCCCACCTATCAGGTTTTTCCTGCGCTAGTTTCCTGAGCATTGTCATCAACGTGCCGTTGAAACGCTCTACTTGTCCATTGGCTTGAGGGTGGTAAGGGCTGGTATGGATATGGTTAGAGTGGAACACCCTAAATACCTCCTCCATAAGTTTTCCACAAAACTGGGACCCATTGTCCGTCAGTATTTGATCAGGAAAGCCTAATCTAGTAAAGGCCTCCATCAGTGCGTCCGCCACTCGTTTCGAGTCAATCTTGGTCAACGGTATGGCTTCACCCCACATAGTACAGCAATCCACCATGGTGAGTATGTACATGTTCCTCTTCCTAGTCCTAGGAAGTGGACCCACAATATCGATGGCTACCCTCTCGAAAGGAGAGTTCATGATGGGCATTTCACCCAAGACCACCGGCGCTGTCCAGTGTTTCGGTGCCACCCTCTGGCACTCAGGGCATGACTTCACATACCGACGCACATCACCTGTCATTCCCGGCCAATAGTAATGGCAGGAAATTCGCTGCATGGTGGCGGCAATACCCATAGTGCCCACTGAATGAGATGGTATGCCCCATATGAAGAATCTGGGAACGATGGGCCTTTGGGACCACCAACTGACCATGTAGGTTGTCTCCCCTTCCGGCTCTCCTGTAGAGTATCCTATTCTTCATATAGTACTGCCCCCGTTTGGGTGGATCAGCACTTTTCTGCAGCTTTTTGTAGCAAGGACGTAGAGTAGCATCCTCACTCTGGGCAGTTCGCAACTCCCCTGGCAGTGGGTTAGTCACATTGGCTTCTGCCTCATCCGTTTTCGTCTGAGAGCGAGTCTGAATTGCTCCCATATGGATTGGCTCCCTGGGCATTCCCAGAAAGACATACCGGCAACCGAGGATTACGGGAAAAATGGGATCAGTCAATACAGCGGCCTTGATGGTGCCGGTGACATATCTTGACCGAATCTCCACTCTGGCAATGGGCAATTTCATGGCTACAGCACTCTTCTGTGCAGGCTGTATCTCCATGGTTTCACCTGTGAATTGTTCTGGATGTACCAGATCCGCAGAAATCACGGCCTCCCCGTCCAGTCCTGTGTCGTATAAACACTCCACTTGACGACCGTTAACTTCTACCAATTCCACTACAGGTGGTTTTTCCTGGTCTGGAGTCTCTTCTTCGGCCTCGACCTGTTCGGTGGGCTCCACCTTAGGTTTTCCGGGGCACACGACGAATTGAGTGTCTCCTGACTTTCCCCTGCAGTCAATAGCATTGTGTGTATTCGACCTGCAGTGTTTGCACCATTTCCCTGTCCTAGATTTTCTTGTGCCGGACTTGAGTGAGCTCTCCTGGTGGTGAGCTTCCTTAGTCGACCTTGGCATTGTCAGTGTCCACCTGCGTTGAAGTCACTTGACATGCCGCGAAGTGAGGGTTCTTAGCCTTCGATTTGCAATCCCTCGTATTGTGAGAAGGTGACTTACAAATCGAACACCACTTCTCCGACCATGGTCGTTTATGTGTAGAGCTCGAAGTTTTCTTGCTTTCCCCCTTCGTCTTCTCCGAACTCTCCTCTGAAGTTTTGACATATGGTTCCACCTTTTTAGTTCCTGTGCTTTTTGCTTTCTTCAGGTTATGTTTTTCCTGACTTTTGGTGTTTGTAGAAATGTTCTCTGTTGCCTCCCCATGGACCTCGACGAACCGTTCCTGCCAATTTCGTCACCATGTCGATTCGTTCCGCCCCTTGTTCTCCCAAGAATGTCCTGAGAGGTTTCGACATTTGCTTCCGCATCTGGTCGACTACCGTGAGCTCTTCCAGACTCTCATAGTCATGCGCAAACCCAGCCAAATCCATCCACTTATGGAGATATGCTTTCAGACGCAGACTATAGGCGGCGAACAACTCCCCCGGTTCTCGTTTCGCTCCTCGAAATTTTTTCCGGTAGGTATGGGACGTAACTTCAAACGTTTCAGCAAAGCCGTCTTCAACTCGTCATAATTGTTCTCATGTCCTGGTGGCAGGCGAGAATAAACCTCGTAACCGGTCCCGCGTAAACCCTGGGATAGCTTGAAGATTCCATTTGTTCACGCTCCAGACCCATAGCAACTGACATAGCCTCGAAGCGTTGAAGGTACTGGTCAATCTTCTCTTTGTCCTCCTCGTAGATCGCTAGAGGGAACTTCATAGCATGGTAGCTATGTCCACTTACTGGTGTTGAGCCAGGGAGAGAGGAACCTCCCACTGCTCCCTCAGTTTCCCCACCAGATTGCCTCTTGAGCTCGAGTTCCCGCATCCGATACTCATGCTCCCTTTTCTGAGCCTCTTGCTCCGCTTCCCGTTGCTTAGCAGCTTGCTCAACCTCAAGTAACTTAGCAGCTTGCTCTGCTTCCAATTTTTTAGCTTCTATTTCCAGCCTTCTCATGGCTTGCTCAGCCTCAAGTTGCCTAGCAGCTTGTTCTGCTTCCAATTTCTTAGCTGCTTGCTCTGCCTCCATCCTTCTCAATTCCAACTCGGCCTTTCGATCTTCCCTTTCTGCTTGACGATACTTCCCTCTCCACTTCCTGTATGTAATCCGTTAGAGCAGAACCCGACAATCCTATGTCTTCCCCTTTGCCCTAAGTTCTGCCGTAGTTAATCTAGGAGTGGCCATTTTACAGAGATGTAACTCAGCAGATAGAGTATAGATTATCTCTAAACCAATATCTAGCTAATGACCAAATACTATTAATCTATATATTTATAACACACCATACAACACAACACAATCACTCAGTGACAAGAGTAGAATCAGGACCACAGACCTATGCAGACGTGTGAAGTGTGAACAGGTAAGATAAGTCCTAACACCTATCCACATTCACTCTAGCTGGATTCTCACTAATAGGATATCTCCATCCTCTAACTAAAGATCCCGTGTTAAAAGATCCCGTTGTCTAAAGATCCCGCTGTCCAAAGATCACGTTTACGAGCCCCCAATAAATGTAGTGTGTGTAAAGAATGAATGTCGTATTAGTTACTTGTTCTTCTTTACCACTTTAGTGTCGTCCCTGGAGTGAAGAGAATCGATACCCACATTTGTTTTAATTCAATATCTCTATTCTGGAGATATCCAGCAGACTCCGTCCACACACTCCCTCAATCTGAAGACACCTTCCTCTCACTCTTACTCACCCCTGGATCATGCCCCCTCTCATTCTTCCCCAACATAACATACTTGACAACTCTCGCTTCAACAAATAAAAACAAGAAATTTATTAAAGCAAAGAGTATATGTAGGAGAAGTGTATGTGTGTATAAGGTGTAGAATGTGTGACGTGTATTCTAATGGTAGACCAGTGATTTAGAAGCAAAGTCTGTAACATCATAGTGCTTAGCACACAACAGCACCATTTTTTCCGGACAGTGAACCTCACCCAGAAGATGACGACTTTCTCCAATCACTCGAACAAACAGGATGCTGGTAATCCGATAGACACTGTTGATCTTGGTCTCCACTCCACCACACGGTGAAGTTACTCTGTTTCCTAATATTTGTTTGAACTGATAGTCTCCAATTAACTGAAATGTCACTTGGGGAAACTCTACTGTTTATTAGTTTCTGGTTATAACATTTTCCCCTCTTTTAGAACACAACCTATTAATGTTTGTTAGGTAGATGTGTATATATATATATATATATATATATATATATATATATATATATATATATATATATATATATATATATATATATATATATATATATATATATATATATATATATATGTCCTTAGTATGCGAGTTATTAATCTTCGGTGATGAAGCTTATCACTCATTAAACACAACACTTCTGTTCATACAATTCCACTCAGCAGAAGCCAGGTTCCCGCAAACCAACTTGGGTATAAGCCCTATGTAGCGGCCTCTCAGCAACCTCTGTCTTCAGATGCTGAGCCATCATTGTGTCAAAGTTTGAAACTGCTTCTTCGTAAGTAAACCCTCTCCCACTCACGTGGAACACTCAAGGGGAACTGTACATGGAACCTGTAGAGCAGATAACATCATGGTGAGGGCAACTCAGTCCTGACCGTAATTAGGTGATTGTATGCAATTAACAGCACTCAGATCTATAACAGAGATCCGATCTCTGTCATAGCGGCCAAATAAATCAATCATATGATCTGAGACATGGCAACACCAGGAAAGAATAAAGGAACGGGTAGAAACCCAGCAGATGCCCTACTGGAAGATCCTACCATTACACATTCCCCTCCTCCCTCTCAACCATCCTTAATCTCTCTAATTATTATTCCACTACATTGTCCTCAACTTCCTGAGTAAAACGATATATAACACAAGCTACTTGAAGCCACAAAATAGAATACTAGTGCCGACGCTCCTATGATACTTTCTAGCACCGCACTTATAGAACATTCTATCACTAATCCTAATACATTATATCACTACACAGTACTGTACTCTATTCATAATCATACTCTTAAGTTAGATATAATTAATTGCCTACCATATGTCTATTCCTGTTGTTACTCGAGAAACTAGGCAATCCGATTGGATCTATGTCCGTGGATAACTATCACTACTAAGATAGGCTAGTCCCTCTAATATACCACAACTGGGAATTATCCCCAATTCTACACTTCAGAATGTTTTCCTCGACTCCATCCACCTGTTTACTGCACTGGGTTTTATATAGGTGCTTGAGTGAGTCACCGGAAAGTCCAGACGCCAATCAGTCCAGAATCTGGCTTTGTCCTCCTGTTTCCAGACTAACCAGAGTCAATTAGCTGTCAATTTTCCTTTTCATCTGTGGAGTTCTTTGTCTCATCCAACAAATATCCGGGTTGTCTGTAAGCCAGAGACCTTTCTCCCATTACATAATCCTTCTGACCTCTAGCAGGCATTCTGTCTATCACTTGCAACGACCACTTCCGTTTGGTAGACAAATGTCGCCAGTACACACCTCTCGAATAACATCCTGTCATCAAACTTGTCGACTATGTGTAGACAACTCTACGTGACTCCCTTTGATCTCATACACACTGTTGACCAGGTGTCGAGAATCTGTACAGACGTATTGTCCTCAGTTTGTTCACCATAAAAGCGTCAATTGTGTTAGCAAAATAATGTCGGGTTTGGTTATCATTGATCGACTGACAAGTTAATTTATCCTGTGACATAGGCCCCCTCCTAAGAGAGTAGTCCGCAACAACTCTTTCTTCTTGGAGGTTCGATCCAGATGATCTATTCCTCTTCTTCAGGAGCTGGATGTCTAGACAGGAAATCAGCTCCAACATTTTCCTTCCCAGGTATATACTCCACTGTAAATTGGTATGGCTGAAGTAGCAACGACCACCGCATCAAACGGGCGTTGAGCTTCTGAGAAGTGGCCAGGAATATCAAAGGTTGATGATCCGACTGAACTCGAAACTGAACTCCATACAAATAAGGCTGGAATTTTTGTACGGCCCATACGAGAGCCAAACACTCTCTCTCAACGGTCGAATAATTCATCTCAGCCGGGAGAAGTTTCTTGCTTGCGTATGCCACTGGTTTCAAAACTGAAGCATCGTATTTTCCTTCCTGTAACAAAGCTGCCCCAATCCCAATCCCACTTGCATCCGTTCTCAACACAAATGGTTTGGAAAGGTCCGGGAGCTGTAACACAGGTTTGCTGACCAAGGCCTCCTTCAACTGACTGTAGGCACTCTCACATTCTGGTGTCCAAACTATTTGGTCTGGGAATCCCTTTTTCAAGGTTTCTGTTAATGGAGCTCCCAGTTCTGTGAAATGTGGGATAAATTTGTGGTAGAACCCACACAACGAGAGGAAAGATCGCACATCCTTCTTCGTTGTTGGCCTTGGAGCACTTCTGATTTTCTCTAGGTTCTTTTCCTCTGGGACAATGTGTCCTGGAGTGATGGTGTGACCTAGAAATTCCAGAGTCTGGTAAGCCGATCATGCACTTGGTTGGGCGAGCTGTAAGCCCTGCTTCCTTGAGCCTATTGAAAACACTTTCCAAGGATTGTAAATGGTCATCCAAACTGTCACTGGAAATCAGAATATCATCCATGAATGAGATGATGGACGGATCCTTTAAAGGATCTAGTAAAGTCCTCATCATGCGAGTAAACACACTAGGTGCATTGCTGAGTCCAAAGGGCATGACCTTGAATTCATAATGTCCACTGGGGGTACTGAAGGCCAGTAGGGGTCGAACCTCTGGTTTGACCGGAATCTGATAATACCCGCGACTCAGATCCACCTTAGAGAAATACCTTGCCTTATGGAGCCTCGCGAATAACTGAGTTGGATTCGGCAAAGGTTCCACCTGAAATTGTGTATGGCTGTTCAGAAGTCGGTAGTCTATACACAACCGGTGTTCTCCACTTGGTTTTCGTAACAAAACTACCCCCGCATTGTATGGGGATGTGGAAGGTGCAATCACGTCATCCTCCAACAGTTTCTGTATTTCCTCCTCCAGGGCCTTTTCTTTAGAGAATGGCACTGGGTAAACCTTTTGGCGAACAGGCTCTTGAGTGGTCAAAGTCATCTCGAACTCCACCAACCTCGTTCGTCCTGGTTTATCAGTCAGTATCTCCTTATGAGACTCGAGAACCTGGGTTATCTTTTCCCTCTCCTGGGAAGTCAGATCAGGGTTCACCTGTACATCCTTGTAGGTTTCCTGGTGTACCATGGGATATTCCCTTCCCTCGTTGGTTCCCACTTCTGTCTCCACTGCAACTGCCATTGCCAGGAGGTGAGCTGCTTTTTCTCCTGGTCTCTCTTCGTATTTCCGCAAGAGATTGATATGGAAAATCTTCGACTTTCCCCGTATCCGGATCTGATAGTTCGTTCTGGATATCACCCTTTCCACGGGAAATGGTCCTTGCCAACCTATCTCCAGTTTGTTGTTTCCCGTTGGGAGTAGCAACAATACTTTGTCTCCCACCTCTAGAGATCTGTCTTTAGACCTACGGTTGTAGTAAGCCGCATGTCTTTTTCTGGCCTTTTTCAAGTTTTGATTCGCCAGAGTCCATCCCTTGTGAAGTTTTTCTTTCAGTTCCTCCACATATCTGTAAGAAGAGATCACTTCTTCTGATGTCCCCTCTTCAGTCCAACTCCTCAACATGGCTTCCAACGGTCCTTTGATTGGACGACCAAACAGCAACGTAGCAGGGTGGTAGTCCTGTTGAGCCATGAGGAACTTCCCGATAGGCAAAGAGTGCTGCTGGGATATATTCATCCCACCTATCAGGTTTTTCCTGCGCTAGTTTCCTGAGCATTGTCATCAACGTGCCGTTGAAACGCTCTACTTGTCCATTGGCTTGAGGGTGGTAAGGGCTGGTATGGATATGGTTAGAGTGGAACACCCTAAATACCTCCTCCATAAGTTTTCCACAAAACTGGGACCCATTGTCCGTCAGTATTTGATCAGGAAAGCCTAATCTTGTAAAGGCCTCCATCAGTGCGTCCGCCACTCGTTTCGAGTCAATCTTGGTCAACGGTATGGCTTCACCCCACATTGTACAGCAATCCACCATGGTGAGTATGTACATGTTCCTCTTCCTAGTCCTAGGAAGTGGACCCACAATATCGATGGCTACCCTCTCGAAAGGAGAGTTCATGATGGGCATTTCACCCAAGACCACCGGCGCTGTCCAGTGTTTCGGTGCCACCCTCTGGCACTCAGGGCATGACTTCACATACCGACGCACATCACCTGTCATTCCCGGCCAATAGTAATGGCAGGAAATTCGCTGCATCGTGGCGGCAATACCCATATGCCCACTGAATGAGATGGTATGCCCCATATGAAGAATCTGGGAACGATGGGCCTTTGGGACCACCAACTGACCATGTAGGTTGTCTCCCCTTCCGGCTCTCCTGTAGAGTATCCTATTCTTCATATAGTACTGCCCCCGTTTGGGTGGATCAGCACTTTTCTGCAGCTTTTTGTAGCAAGGACGTAGAGTAGCATCCTCACTCTGGGCAGTTCGCAACTCCCCTGGCAGTGGGTTAGTCACATTGGCTTCTGCCTCATCCGTTTTCGTCTGAGAGCGAGTCTGAATTGCTCCCATATGGATTGGCTCCCTGGGCATTCCCAGAAAGACATACCGGCAACCGAGGATTACGGGAAAAATGGGATCAGTCAATACAGCGGCCTTGATGGTGCCGGTGACATATCTTGACCGAATCTCCACTCTGGCAATGGGCAATTTCATGGCTACAGCACTCTTCTGTGCAGGCTGTATCTCCATGGTTTCACCTGTGAATTGTTCTGGATGTACCAGATCCGCAGAAATCACGGCCTCCCCGTCCAGTCCTGTGTCGTATAAACACTCCACTTGACGACCGTTAACTTCTACCAATTCCACTACAGGTGGTTTTTCCTGGTCTGGAGTCTCTTCTTCGGCCTCGACCTGTTCGGTGGGCTCCACCTTAGGTTTTCCGCGGGCACACGACGAATTGAGTGTCTCCTGACTTTCCCCTGCAGTCAATAGCATTGTGTGTATTCGACCTGCAGTGTTTGCAACCATTTCCCTGTCCTAGATTTTCTTGTGCCGGACTTGAGTGAGCTCTCCTGGTGGTGAGCTTCCTTAGTCGACCTTGGCATTGTCAGTGTCCACCTGCGTTGAAGTCACTTGACATGCCGCGAAGTGAGGGTTCTTAGCCTTCGATTTGCAATCCCTCGTATTGTGAGAAGGTGACTTACAAATCGAACACCACTTCTCCGACCATGGTCGTTTATGTGTAGAGCTCGAAATTTTCTTGCTTTCCCCCTTCGTCTTCTCCGAACTCTCCTCTGAAGTTTTGACATATGGTTCCACCTTTTTAGTTCCTGTGCTTTTTGCTTTCTTCAGGTTATGTTTTTCCTGACTTTTGGTGTTTGTAGAAATGTTCTCTGTTGCCTCCCCATGGACCTCGACGAACCGTTCTGCCAATTTCGTCACCATGTCGATTCGTTCCGCCCCTTGTTCTCCCAAGAATGTCCTGAGAGGTTTCGACATTTGCTTCCGCATCTGGTCGACTACCGTGAGCTCTTCCAGACTCTCATAGTCATGCGCAAACCCAGCCAAATCCATCCACTTATGGAGATATGCTTTCAGACGCAGACTATAGGCGGCGAACAACTCCCCCGGTTCTCGTTTCGCTCCTCGAAATTTTTTCCGGTAGGTATGGGACGTAACTTCAAAACGTTTCAGCAAAGCCGTCTTCAACTCGTCATAATTGTTCTCATGTCCTGGTGGCAGGCGAGAATAAACCTCGTAACCGGTCCCGCGTAAATCCCTGGGATAGCTTAAGATTCCATTTGTTACGCTCCAGACCCATAGCAACTGACATAGCCTCGAAGCGTTGAAGGTACTGGTCAATCTTCTCTTTGTCCTCCTCGTAGATCGCTAGAGGGAACTTGATAGCATGGTAGCTATGTCCACTTACTAGTGTTGAGCCAGGGAGAGAGGAACCTCCCACTGCTCCCTCAGTTTCCCCACCAGATTGCCTCTTGAGCTCGAGTTCCCGCATCCGATACTCATGCTCCCTTTTCTGAGCCTCTTGCTCCGCTTCCCGTTGCTTAGCAGCTTGCTCAACCTCAAGTAACTTAGCAGCTTGCTCTGCTTCCAATTTTTTAGCTTCTATTTCCAGCCTTCTCATGGCTTGCTCAGCCTCAAGTTGCCTAGCAGCTTGTTCTGCTTCCAATTTCTTAGCTGCTTGCTCTGCCTCCATCCTTCTCAATTCCAACTCGGCCTTTCGATCTTCCCTTTTGCTTGACGATACTCCCTCTCCACTTCCTGTATGTAATCCGTTAGAGCAGAACCCGACAATCCTATGTCTTCCCCCTTTGCCCTAAGTTCTGCCGTAGTTAATCTAGGAGTGGCCATTTTACAGAGAGGTAACTCAGCAGATAGAGTATAGATTATCTCTAAACCAATATCTAGCTAATGACCAAATACTATTAATCTATATATTTATAACACACCATACAACACAACACAATCACTCAGTGACAAGAGTAGAATCAGGACCACAGACCTATGCAGACGTGTGAAGTGTGAACAGGTAAGATAAGTCCTAACACCTATCCACATTCACTCTAGCTGGATTCTCACTAATAGGATATCTCCATCCTCTAACTAAAGATCCCGTGTTAAAAGATCCCATTGTCTAAAGATCCCGCTGTCCAAAGATCACGTTTACGAGCCCCCAATAAATGTAGTGTGTGTAAAGAATGAATGTCGTATTAGTTACTTGTTCTTCTTTACCACTTTAGTGTCGTCCCTGGAGTGAAGAGAATCGATACCCACATTTGTTTTAATTCAATATCTCTATTCTGGAGATATCCAGCAGACTCCGTCCACACACTCCCTCAATCTGAAGACACCTTCCTCTCACTCTTACTCACCCCTGGATCATGCCCCCTCTCATTCTTCCCCAACATAACATACTTGACAACTCTCGCTTCAACAAATAAAAACAAGAAATTTATTAAAGCAAAGAGTATATGTAGGAGAAGTGTATGTGTGTATAAGGTGTAGAATGTGTGACGTGTATTCTAATGGTAGACCAGTGATTTAGAAGCAAAGTCTGTAACATCATAGTGCTTAGCACACAACAGCACCATTTTTTCCGGACAGTGAACCTCACCCAGAAGATGACGACTTTCTCCAATCACTCGAACAAACAGGATGCTGGTAATCCGATAGACACTGTTGATCTTGGTCTCCACTCCACCACACGGTGAAGTTACTCTGTTTCCTAATATTTGTTTGAACTGATAGTTCTCCAATTAACTGAAATGTCACTTGGGGAAAACTCTACTGTTTATTAGTTTCTGGTTATAACATTTTCCCCTCTTTTAGAACACAACCTATTAATGTTTGTTAGGTAGATGTGTATATATATATATATATATATATATATATATATATATATATATATATATATATATATATATATATATATATATATATATATATATATATGTCCTTAGTATGCGAGTTATTAATCTTCGGTGATGAAGCTTATCACTCATTAAACACAACACTTCTGTTCATACAATTCCACTCAACAGAAGCCAGGTTCCCGCAAACCAACTTGGGTATAAGCCCTATGTAGCGGCCTCTCAGCAACCTCTGTCTTCAGATGCTGAGCCATCATTGTCAAACTTTGAAACTGCTTCTTCGAAGTAAACCCTCTCCCACTCACGTGGAACACTCAAGGGGAACTGTACATGGAACCTGTAGAGCAGATAACATCATGGTGAGGGCAACTCAGTCCTGACCGTAATTAGGTGAATTGTATGCAATTAACAGCACTCAGATCTATAACAGAGATCCGATCTCTGTCATACGGCCAAATAAATCAATCATATGATCTGAGACATGGCAACACCAGGAAAGACTAAAGGAACGGGTAGAAACCCAGCAGATGCCCTACTGAAGATCCTACCATTACACATTCCCCTCCTCCCTCTCAACCATCCTTAATCTCTCTAATTATTATTCCACTACATTGTCCTCAACTTCCTGAGTAAAACGATATATAACACAAGCTACATGAAGCCACAAAATAGAATACTAGTGCCGACGCTCCTATGATACTTTCTAGCACCGCACTTATAGAACATTCTATCACTAATCATAATACATTATATCACTACACAGTACTGTACTCTATTCATAATCATACTCTTAAGTTAGATATAATTAATTGCCTACCATATGTCTATTCCTGTTGTTACTCGAGAAACTAGGCAATCCGATTGGATCTATGTCCGTGGATAACTATCACTACTTAGATAGGCTAGTCCCTCTAATATACCACAACTGGGAATTATCCCCAATTCTACACTTCAGAATGTTTTCCTCGACTCCATCCACCTGTTTACTGCACTGGGTTTTATATAGGTGCTTGAGTGAGTCACCGGAAAGTCCAGACGCCAATCAGTCCAGAATCTGGCTTTGTCCTCCTGTTTCCAGACTAACCAGAGTCAATTAGCTGTCAATTTTCCTTTTCATCTGTGGAGTTCTTTGTCTCATCCAACAAATATCCGGGTTGTCTGTAAGCCAGAGACCTTTCTCCCATTACATAATCCTTCTGACCTCTAGCAGGCATTCTGTCTATCACTTGCAACGACCAACTTCCGTTTGTAGACAAATGTCGCCAGTACACACCTCTCGAACAACATCCTGTCATCAACTTGTCGACTATGTGTAGACAACTCTACGTGACTCCCTTTGATCTCATACACACTGTTGACCAGGTGTCGAGAATCTGTACAGACGTATTTTCCTCAGTTTGTTCACCATAAAAGCGTCAATTGTGTTAGCAAAATAATGTCGGGTTTGGTTATCATTGATCGACTGACAAGTTAATTTATCCTGTGACATAGGCCCCCTCCTAAGAGAGTAGTCCGCAACAACTCTTTCTTCTTGGAGGTTCGATCCAGATGATCTATTCCTCTTCTTCAGGAGCTGGATGTCTAGACAGGAAATCAGCTCCAACATTTTCCTTCCCAGGTATATACTCCACTGTAAATTGGTATGGCTGAAGTAGCAACGACCACCGCATCAAACGGGCGTTGAGCTTCTGAGAAGTGGCCAGGAATATCAAAGGTTGATGATCCGACTGAACTCGAAACTGAACTCCATACAAATAAGGCTGGAATTTTTGTACAGCCCATACGAGAGCCAAACACTCTCTCTCAACGGTCGAATAATTCATCTCAGCCGGGAGAAGTTTCTTGCTTGCGTATGCCACTGGTTTCAAAACTGAAGCATCGTCTTTTCCTTCCTGTAACAAAGCTGCCCCAATCCCAATCCCACTTGCATCCGTTCTCAACACAAATGGTTTGGAAAGGTCCGGGAGCTGTAACACAGGTTTGCTGACCAAGGCCTCCTTCAACTGACTGTAGGCACTCTCACATTCTGGTGTCCAAACTATTTGGTCTGGGAATCCCTTTTTCAAGGTTTCTGTTAAAGGAGCTCCCAGTTCCGTGAAATGTGGGATAAATTTGTGGTAGAACCCACACAACGAGAGAAAAGATCGCACATCCTTCTTCGTTTTTGGCCTTGGAGCACTTCTGATTTTCTCTAGGTTCTTTTCCTCTGGGACAATGTGTCCTGGAGTGATGGTGTGACCTAGAAATTCCAGAGTCTGGTAACCGATCATGCACTTGGTTGGGCGAGCTGTAAGCCCTGCTTCCTTGAGCCTATTGAAAACACTTTCCAAGGATTGTAAATGGTCATCCAAACTGTCACTGGAAATCAGAATATCATCCATGAATGAGATGATGGACGGATCCTTTAAAGGATCTAGTAAAGTCCTCATCATGCGAGTAAACACACTAGGTGCATTGCTGAGTCCAAAGGGCATGACCTTGAATTCATAATGTCCACTGGGGGTACTGAAGGCCAGTAGGGGTCGAACCTCTGGTTTGACCGGAATCTGATAATACCCGCGACTCAGATCCACCTTAGAGAAATACCTTGCCTTATGGAGCCTCGCGAATAACTGAGTTGGATTCGGCAAAGGTTCCACCTGAAATTGTGTATGACTGTTCAGAAGTCGGTAGTCTATACACAACCGGTGTTCTCCACTTGGTTTTCGTAACAAAACTACCCCCGCATTGTATGGGGATGTGGAAGGTGCAATCACGTCATCCTCCAACAGTTTCTGTATTTCCTCCTCCAGGGCCTTTTCTTTAGAGAATGGCACTGGGTAAACCTTTTGGCGAACAGGCTCTTGAGTGGTCAAAGTCATCTCGAACTCCACCAACCTCGTTCGTCCTGGTTTATCAGTCAGTATCTCCTTATGAGACTCGAGAACCTGGGTTATCTTTTCCCTCTCCTGGGAAGTCAGATCAGGGTTCACCTGTACATCCTTGTAGGTTTCCTGGTGTACCAGGGGATATTCCCTTCCCTCGTTGGTTCCCACTTCTGTCTCCACTGCAACTGCCATTGCCATGAGGTGAGCTGCTTTTTCTCCTGGTCTCTCTTCGTATTTCCGCAAGAGATTGATATGGAAAATCTTCGACTTTCCCCGTATCCGGATCTGATAGTTCGTTCTGGATATCACCCTTTCCACGGGAAATGGTCCTTGCCAACCTATCTCCAGTTTGTTGTTTCCCGTTGGGAGTAGCAACAATACTTTGTCTCCCACCTCTAGAGATCTGTCTTTAGACCTACGGTTGTAGTAAGCCGCATGTCTTTTTCTGGCCTTTTTTCAAGTTTTGATTTGCCAGAGTCCATCCCTTGTGAAGTTTTTCTTTCAGTTCCTCCACATATCTGTAAGAAGAGATCACTTCTTCTGATGTCCCCTCTTCAGTCCAACTCCTCAACATGGCTTCCAACGGTCCTTTGATTGGACGACCAAACAGCAACGTAGCAGGGTGGTAGTCCTGTTGAGCCATGAGGAACTTCCCGATAGGCAAAGAGGGCTGCTGGGATATATTCATCCCACCTATCAGGTTTTTCCTGCGCTAGTTTCCTGAGCATTGTCATCAACGTGCCGTTGAAACGCTCTACTTGTCCATTGGCTTGAGGGTGGTAAGGGCTGGTATGGATATGGTTAGAGTGGAACACCCTAAATACCTCCTCCATAAGTTTTCCACAAAACTGGGACCCATTGTCCGTCAGTATTTGATCAGGAAAGCCTAATCTTGTAAAGGCCTCCATCAGTGCGTCCGCCACTCGTTTCGAGTCAATCTTGGTCAACGGTATGGCTTCACCCCACATTGTACAGCAATCCACCATGGTGAGTATGTACATGTTCCTCTTCCTAGTCCTAGGAAGTGGACCCACAATATCGATGGCTACCCTCTCGAAAGGAGAGTTCATGATGGGCATTTCACCCAAGACCACCGGCGCTGTCCAGTGTTTCGGTGCCACCCTCTGGCACTCAGGGCATGACTTCACATACCGACGCACATCACCTGTCATTCCCGGCCAATAGTAATGGCAGGAAATTCGCTGCATCGTGGCGGCAATACCCATATGCCCACTGAATGAGATGGTATGCCCCATATGAAGAATCTGGGAACGATGGGCCTTTGGGACCACCAACTGACCATGTAGGTTGTCTCCCCTTCCGGCTCTCCTGTAGAGTATCCTATTCTTCATATAGTACTGCCCCCGTTTGGGTGGATCAGCACTTTTCTGCAGCTTTTTGTAGCAAGGACGTAGAGTAGCATCCTCACTCTGGGCAGTTCGCAACTCCCCTGGCAGTGGGTTAGTCACATTGGCTTCTGCCTCATCCGTTTTCGTCTGAGAGCGAGTCTGAATTGCTCCCATATGGATTGGCTCCCTGGGCATTCCCAGAAAGACATACCGGCAACCGAGGATTACGGGAAAAATGGGATCAGGTCAATACAGCGGCCTTGATGGTGCCGGTGACATATCTTGACCGAATCTCCACTCTGGCAATGGGCAATTTCATGGCTACAGCACTCTTCTGTGCAGGCTGTATCTCCATGGTTTCACCTGTGAATTGTTCTGGATGTACCAGATCCGCAGAAATCACGGCCTCCCCGTCCAGTCCTGTGTCGTATAAACACTCCACTTGACGACCGTTAACTTCTACCAATTCCACTACAGGTGGTTTTTCCTGGTCTGGAGTCTCTTCTTCGGCCTCGACCTGTTCGGTGGGCTCCACCTTAGGTTTTCCGCGGCACACGACGAATTGAGTGTCTCCTGACTTTCCCCTGCAGTCAATAGCATTGTGTGTATTCGACCTGCAGTGTTTGCACCATTTCCCTGTCCTAGATTTTCTTGTGCCGGACTTGAGTGAGCTCTCCTGGTGGTGAGCTTCCTTGTCGACCTTGGCATTGTCAGTGTCCACCTGCGTTGAAGTCACTTGACATGCCGCGAAGTGAGGGTTCTTAGCCTTCGATTTGCAATCCCTCGTATTGTGAGAAGGTGACTTACAAATCGAACACCACTTCTCCGACCATGGTCGTTTTTGTGTAGAGCTCGAAGTTTTCTTGCTTTCCCCCTTCGTCTTCTCCGAACTCTCCTCTGAAGTTTTGACATATGGTTCCACCTTTTTAGTTCCTGTGCTTTTTGCTTTCTTCAGGTTATGTTTTTCCTGACTTTTGGTGTTTGTAGAAATGTTCTCTGCTGCCTCCCCATGGACCTCGACGAACCGTTCTGCCAATTTCGTCACCATGTCGATTCGTTCCGCCCCTTGTTCTCCCAAGAATGTCCTGAGAGGTTTCGACATTTGCTTCCGCATCTGGTCGACTACCGTGAGCTCTTCCAGACTCTCATAGTCATGCGCAAACCCAGCCAAATCCATCCACTTATGGAGATATGCTTTCAGACGCAGACTATAGGCGGCGAACAACTCCCCCGGTTCTCGTTTCGCTCCTCGAAATTTTTTCCGGTAGGTATGGGACGTAACTTCAAAACGTTTCAGCAAAGCCGTCTTCAACTCGTCATAATTGTTCTCATGTCCTGGTGGCAGGCGAGAATAAACCTCGTAACCGGTCCCGCGTAAACCCTGGGATAGCTTGAGATTCCATTTGTCACGCTCCAGACCCATAGCAACTGACATAGCCTCGAAGCGTTGAAGGTACTGGTCAATCTTCTCTTTGTCCTCCTCGTAGATCGCTAGAGGGAACTTCATAGCATGGTAGCTATGTCCACTTACTAGTGTTGAGCCAGGGAGAGAGGAACCTCCCACTGCTCCCTCAGTTTCCCCACCAGATTGCCTCTTGAGCTCGAGTTCCCGCATCCGGTACTCATGCTCCCTTTTCTGAGCCTCTTGCTCCGCTTCCCGTTGCTTAGCAGCTTGCTCAACCTCAAGTAACTTAGCAGCTTGCTCTGCTTCCAATTTTTTAGCTTCTATTTCCAGCCTTCTCATGGCTTGCTCAGCCTCAAGTTGCCTAGCAGCTTGTTCTGCTTCCAATTTCTTAGCTGCTTGCTCTGCCTCCATCCTTCTCAATTCCAACTCGGCCTTTCGATCTTCCCTTTCTGCTTGACGATACTCCCTCTCCACTTCCTGTATGTAATCCGTTAGAGCAGAACCCGACAATCCTATGTCTTCCCCCTTTGCCCTAAGTTCTGCCGTAGTTAATCTAGGAGTGGCCATTTTACAGAGAGGTAACTCAGCAGATAGAGTATAGATTATCTCTAAACCAATATATAGCTAATGACCAAATACTATTAATCTATATATTTATAACACACCATACAACACAACACAATCACTCAGTGACAAGAGTAGAATCAGGACCACAGACCTATGCAGACGTGTGAAGTGTGAACAGGTAAGATAAGTCCTAACACCTATCCACATTCACTCTAGCTGGATTCTCACTAATAGGATATCTCCATCCTCTAACTAAAGATCCCGTGTTAAAAGATCCCGTTGTCTAAAGATCCCGCTGTCCAAAGATCACGTTTACGAGCCCCCAATAAATGTAGTGTGTGTAAAGAATGAATGTCGTATTAGTTACTTGTTCTTCTTTACCACTTTAGTGTCGTCCCTGGAGTGAAGAGAATCGATACCCACATTTGTTTTAATTCAATATCTCTATTCTGGAGATATCCAGCAGACTCCGTCCACACACTCCCTCAATCTGAAGACACCTTCCTCTCACTCTTACTCACCCCTGGATCATGCCCCCTCTCATTCTTCCCCAACATAACATACTTGACAACTCTCGCTTCAACAAATAAAAACAAGAAATTTATTAAAGCAAAGAGTATATGTAGGAGAAGTGTATGTGTGTATAAGGTGTAGAATGTGTGACGTGTATTCTAATGGTAGACCAGTGATTTAGAAGCAAAGTCTGTAACATCATAGTGCTTAGCACACAACAGCACCATTTTTTCCGGACAGTGAACCTCACCCAGAAGATGACGACTTTCTCCAATCACTCGAACAAACAGGATGCTGGTAATCCGATAGACACTGTTGATCTTGGTCTCCACTCCACCACACGGTGAAGTTACTCTGTTTCCTAATATTTGTTTGAACTGATAGTTCTCCAATTAACTGAAATGTCACTTGGGGAAAACTCTATTAGTTTCTGGTTATAACATTTTCCCCTCTTTTAGAACACAACCTATTAATGTTTGTTAGGTAGATGTGTGTGTATATATATATATATATATATATATATATATGTCCTTAGTATGCGAGTTATTAATCTTCGGTGATGAAGCTTATCACTCATTAAACACAACACTTCTGTTCATACAATTCCACTCAGCAGAAGCCAGGTTCCCGCAAACCAACTTGGGTATAAGCCCTATGTATCGGCCTCTCAGCAACCTCTGTCTTCAGATGCTGAGCCATCATTGTCAAACTTTGAAACTGCTTCTTCAAAGTAAACCCTCTCCCACTCACGTGGAACACTCAAGGGGAACTGTACATGGAACCTGTAGAGAAGATAACATCATGGTGAGGGCAACTCAGTCCTGACCGTAATTAGGTGATTGTATGCAATTAACAGCACTCAGATCTATAACAGAGATCCGATCTCTGTCATGCGGCCAAATAAATCAAGTCATATGATCTGAGACATGGCAACACCAGGAAAGACTAAAGGAACGGGTAGAAACCCAGCAGATGCCCTACTGAAGATCCTACCATTACACATTCCCCTCCTCCCTCTCAACCATCCTTAATCTCTCTAATTATTATTCCACTACATTGTCCTCAACTTCCTGAGTAAAAGGATATATAACACAAGCTACTTGAAGCCACAAAATAGAATACTAGTGCCGACGCTCCTATGATACTTTCTAGCACCGCACTTATAGAACATTCTATCATACTACATTATATCACTACACAGTACTGTACTCTATTCATAATCATACTCTTAAGTTAGATATAATTAATTGCCTACCATATGTCTATTCCTGTTGTTACTCGAGAAACTAGGCAATCCGATTGGATCTATGTCCGTGGATAACTATCACTACTTAGATAGGCTAGTCCCTCTAATATACCACAACTGGGAATTATCCCCAATTCTACACTTCAGAATGTTTTCCTCGACTCCATCCACCTGTTTACTGCACTGGGTTTTATATAGGTGCTTGAGTGAGTCACCGGAAAGTCCAGACGCCAATCAGTCCAGAATCTGGCTTTGTCCTCCTGTTTCCAGACTAACCAGAGTCAATTAGCTGTCAATTTTCCTTTTCATCTGTGGAGTTCTTTGTCTCATCCAACAAATATCCGGGTTGTCTGTACGCCAGAGACCTTTCTCCCATTACATAATCCTTCTGACCTCTAGCAGGCATTCTGTCTATCACTTGCAACGACCCACTTCCGTTTGGTAGACAAATGTCGCCAGTACACACCTCTCGAATAACATCCTGTCATCAAACTTGTCGACTATGTGTAGACAACTCTACGTGACTCCCTTTGATCTCATACACACTGTTGACCAGGTGTCGAGAATCTGTACAGACGTATTGTCCTCAGTTTGTTCACCATAAAAGCGTCAATTGTGTTAGCAAAATAATGTCGGGTTTGGTTATCATTGATCGACTGACAAGTTAATTTATCCTGTGACATAGGCCCCCTCCTAAGAGAGTAGTCCGCAACAACTCTTTCTTCTTGGAGGTTCGATCCAGATGATCTATTCCTCTTCTTCAGGAGCTGGATGTCTAGACAGGAAGTCAGCTCCAACATTTTCCTTCCCAGGTATATACTCCACTGTAAATTGGTATGGCTGAAGTAGCAACGACCACCGCATCAAACGGGCGTTGAGCTTCTGAGAAGTGGCCAGGAATATCAAAGGTTGATGATCCGACTGAACTCGAAACTGAACTCCATACAAATAAGGCTGGAATTTTTGTACGGCCCATACAAGAGCCAAACACTCTCTCTCAACGGTCGAATAATTCATCTCAGCCGGGAGAAGTTTCTTGCTTGCGTAAGCCACTGGTTTCAAAACTGAAGCATCGTCTTTTCCTTCCTGTAACAAAGCTGCCCCAATCCCAATCCCACTTGCATCCGTTCTCAACACAAATGGTTTGGAAAGGTCCGGGAGCTGTAACACAGGTTTGCTGACCAAGGCCTCCTTCAACTGACTGTAGGCACTCTCACATTCTGGTGTCCAAACTATTTGGTCTGGGAATCCCTTTTTCAAAGTTTCTGTTAAAGGAACTGTACTACCTGGTTTCTGTTAGCGCCGAACGTTGGGCGGCGCTTACCAAACCCGACACCCCACATTGTGCCAACGGTTTTGAGACTTAGATGGATAGGTCATCTTAGGAGGATGGATGATGGTAGAATACCAAAGGATATCTTTTTTGGTGAATTACAGATGGGTAAGAGATCTCAGGGTCGGCCTCTACTACGATACAAAGATGTGTGTAAGCGGGACATGATTGATACAGGCATTGATAATGCACATTGGGAGCAAGTCGCCGCTGAACGTGTTGCGTGGAGGGCAAATATCAGAAATGGAATAAAGTCAAAGGAGAAAATTATTGCAGAAAAGTCACACACCAAACGTTTGAGACGTAAGATGGTGCATGATGGTGGAAATGACCACGTGTTCACATGCACCCACTGTGAACGGACATTTACAGCGCAAATTGGCCTTATCAGTCACACTCGCTACCGCCATAGTTAAAAGTTATTATGCCTTTTTAGAGCACAAACTATCGTCTGTCAAGACGGCAAGGTGCCAATGATTGATTGATTGTTAAAGGAGCTCCCAGTTCTGTGAAATGTGGAATAAATTTGTGGTAGAACCCACACAACGATAGAAAAGATCGCACATCCTTCTTCGTTTTTGGCCTTGGAGCACTTCTGATTTTCTCTAGGTTCTTTTCCTCTGGGACAATGTGTCCTGGAGTGATGGTGTGACCTAGAAATTCCAGAGTCTGGTAGCCGATCATGCACTTGGTTGGGCGAGCTGTAAGCCCTGCTTCATTGAGCCTATTGAAAACACTTTCCAAGGATTGTAAATGGTCATCCAAACTGTCACTGGAAATCAGAATATCATCCATGAATGAGATGATGGACGGATCCTTTAAAGGATCTAGTAAAGTCCTCATCACGCGAGTAAACACACTAGGTGCATTGCTGAGTCCAAAGGGCATGACCTTGAATTCATAATGTCCACTGGGGGTACTGAAGGCCAGTAGGGGTCTAACCTCTGGTTTGACTGGAATCTGATAATACCCGCGACTCAGATCCACCTTAGAGAAATACCTTGCCTTATGGAGCCTCGCGAATAACTGAGTTGGATTCGGCAAAGGTTCCACCTGAAATTGTGTATGGCTGTTCAGAAGTCGGTAGTCTATACACAACCGGTGTTCTCCACTTGGTTTTCGTAACAAAACTACTCCCGCATTGTATGGGGATGTGGAAGGTGCAATCACGTCATCCTCCAACAGTTTCTGTATTTCCTCCTCCAGGGCCTTTTCTTTAGAGAATGGCACTGGGTAAACCTTTTGGCGAACAGGCTCTTGAGTGGTCAAAGACATCTCGAACTCCACCAACCTCGTTCGTCCTGGTTTATCAGTCAGGATCTCCTTATGAGACTCGAGAACCTGGGTTATCTTTTCCCTCTCCTTGGAAGTCAGATCAGGGTTCACCTGTACATCCTTGTAGGTTTCCTGGTGTACCAGGGGATATTCCCTTCCCTCGTTGGTTCCCACTTCTGTCTCCACTGCAACTGCCATTGCCATGAGGTGAGCTGCTTTTTCTCCTGGTCTCTCTTCGTATTTCCGCAAGAGATTGATATGGAAAATCTTCGACTTTCCCCGTATCCGGATCTGATAGTTCGTTCTGGATATCACCCTTTCCACGGGAAATGGTCCTTGCCAACCTATCTCCAGTTTGTTGTTTCCCGTTGGGAGTAGCAACAATACTTTGTCTCCCACCTCTAGAGATCTGTCTTTAGACCTACGGTTGTAGTAAGCCGCATGTCTTTTTCTGGCCTTTTTCAAGTTTTGATTTGCCAGAGTCCATCCCTTGTGAAGTTTTTCTTTCAGTTCCTCCACATATCTGTAAGAAGAGATCACTTCTTCTGATGTCCCCTCTTCAGTCCAACTCCTCAACATGGCTTCCAACGGTCCTTTGATTGGACGACCAAACAGCAACGTAGCGGGTGGTAGTCCTGTTGAGCCATGAGGAACTTCCCGATAGGCAAAGAGTGCTGCTGGGATATATTCATCCCACCTATCAGGTTTTTCCTGCGCTAGTTTCCTGAGCATTGTCATCAACGTGCCGTTGAAACGCTCTACTTGTCCATTGGCTTGAGGGTGGTAAGGGCTGGTATGGATATGGTTAGAGTGGAACACCCTAAATACCTCCTCCATAAGTTTTCCACAAAACTGGGACAGGAAAGCCTAATCTTGTAAAGGCCTCCATCAGTGCGTCCGCCACTCGTTTCGAGTCAATCTTGGTCAACGGTATGGCTTCACCCCACATTGTACAGCAATCCACCATGGTGAGTATGTACATGTTCCTCTTCCTAGTCCTAGGAAGTGGACCCACAATATCGATGGCTACCCTCTCGAAAGGAGAGTTCATGATGGGCATTTCACCCAAGACCACCGGCGCTGTCCAGTGTTTCGGTGCCACCCTCTGGCACTCAGGGCATGACTTCACATACCGACGCACATCACCTGTCATTCCCGGCCAATAGTAATGGCAGGAAATTCGCTGCATCGTGGCGGCAATACCCATATGCCCACTGAATGAGATTGTATGCCCCATATGAAGAATCTGGGAACGATGGGCCTTTGGGACCACCAACTGACCATGTAGGTTGTCTCCCCTTCCGGCTCTCCTGTAGAGTATCCTATTCTTCATATAGTACTGCCCCCGTTTGGGTGGATCAGCACTTTTCTGCAGCTTTTTGTAGCAAGGACGTAGAGTAGCATCCTCACTCTGGGCAGTTCGCAACTCCCCTGGCAGTGGGTTAGTCACATTGGCTTCTGCCTCATCCGTTTTCGTCTGAGAGCGAGTCTGAATTGCTCCCATATGGATTGGCTCCCTGGGCATTCCCAGAAAGACATACCGGCAACCGAGGATTACGGGAAAAATGGGATCAGTCAACACCGCGGCCTTGATGGTGCCGGTGACATATCTTGACCGAATCTCCACTCTGGCAATGGGCAATTTCATGGCTACAGCACTCTTCTGTGCAGGCTGTATCTCCATGGTTTCACCTGTGAATTGTTCTGGATGTACCAGATCCGCAGAAATCACGGCCTCCCCGTCCAGTCCTGTGTCGTATAAACACTCCACTTGACGACCGTTAACTTCTACCAATTCCACTACAGGTGGTTTTTCCTGGTCTGGAGTCTCTTCTTCGGCCTCGACCTGTTCGGTGGGCTCCACCTTAGGTTTTCCGGGGCACACGACGAATTGAGTGTCTCCTGACTTTCCCCTGCAGTCAATAGCATTGTGTGTATTCGACCTGCAGTGTTTGCACCATTTCCCTGTCCTAGATTTTCTTGTGCCGGACTTGAGTGAGCTCTCCTGGTGGTGAGCTTCCTTAGTCGACCTTGGCATTGTCAGTGTCCACCTGCGTTGAAGTCACTTGACATGCCGCGAAGTGAGGGTTCTTAGCCTTCGATTTGCAATCCCTCGTATTGTGAGAAGGTGACTTACAAATCGAACACCACTTCTCCGACCATGGTCGTTTATGTGTAGAGCTCGAAGTTTTCTTGCTTTCCCCCTTCGTCTTCTCCGAACTCTCCTCTGAAGTTTTGACATATGGTTCCACCTTTTTAGTTCCTGTGCTTTTTGCTTTCTTCAGGTTATGTTTTTCCTGACTTTTGGTGTTTGTAGAAATGTTCTCTGCTTGCCTCCCCATGGACCTCGACGAACCGTTCTGCCAATTTCGTCACCATGTCGATTCGTTCCGCCCCTTGTTCTCCCAAGAATGTCCTGAGAGGTTTCGACATTTGCTTCCGCATCTGGTCGACTACCGTGAGCTCTTCCAGACTCTCATAGTCATGCGCAAACCCAGCCAAATCCATCCACTTATGGAGATATGCTTTCAGACGCAGACTATAGGCGGCGAACAACTCCCCCGGTTCTCGTTTCGCTCCTCGAAATTTTTTCCGGTAGGTATGGGACGTAACTTCAAAACGTTTCAGCAAAGCCGTCTTCAACTCGTCATAATTGTTCTCATGTCCTGGTGGCAGGCGAGAATAAACCTCGTAACCGGTCCCGCGTAAACCCTGGGATAGCTTGAGATTCCATTTGTCACGCTCCAGACCCATAGCAACTGACATAGCCTCGAAGCGTTGAAGGTACTGGTCAATCTTCTCTTTGTCCTCCTCGTAGATCGCTAGAGGGAACTTCATAGCATGGTAGCTATGTCCACTTACTGGTGTTGAGCCAGGGAGAGAGGAACCTCCCACTGCTCCCTCAGTTTCCCCACTAGATTGCCTCTTGAGCTCGAGTTCCCGCATCCGGTACTCATGCTCCCTTTTCTGAGCCTCTTGCTCCGCTTCCCGTTGCTTAGCAGCTTGCTCAACCTCAAGTAACTTAGCAGCTTGCTCTGCTTCCAATTTTTTAGCTTCTATTTCCAGCCTTCTCATGGCTTGCTCAGCCTCAAGTTGCCTAGCAGCTTGTTCTGCTTCCAATTTCTTAGCTGCTTGCTCTGCCTCCATCCTTCTCAATTCCAACTCGGCCTTTCGATCTTCCCTTTCTGCTTGACGATACTCCCTCTCCACTTCCTGTATGTAATCCGTTAGAGCAGAACCCGACAATCCCTATGTCTTCCCCCTTTGCCCTAAGTTCCTGCCGTAGTTAATCTAGGAGTGGCCATTTTACAGAGAGGTAACTCAGCAGATAGAGTATAGATTATCTCTAAACCAATATATAGCTAATGACAAAATACTATTAATCTATATATTTATAACACACCATACAACACAACACAATCACTCAGTGACAAGAGTAGAATCAGGACCACAGACCTATGCAGACGTGTGAAGTGTGAACAGGTAAGATAAGTCCTAACACCTATCCACATTCACTCTAGCTGGATTCTCACTAATAGGATATCTCCATCCTCTAACTAAAGATCCCGTGTTAAAAGATCCCGTTGTCTAAAGATCCCGCTGTCCAAAGATCACGTTTACGAGCCCCCAATAAATGTAGTGTGTGTGTAATGAATGAATGTCGTATTAGTTACTTGTTCTTCTTTACCACTTTAGTGTCGTCCCTGGAGTGAAGAGAATCGATACCCACATTTGTTTTAATTCAATATCTCTATTCTGGAGATATCCAGCAGACTCCGTCCACACACTCCCTCAATCTGAAGACACCTTCCTCTCACTCTTACTCACCCCTGGATCATGCCCCCTCTCATTCTTCCCCAACATAACATACTTGACAACTCTCGCTTCAACAAATAAAAACAAGAAATTTATTAAAGCAAAGAGTATATGTAGGAGAAGTGTATGTGTGTATAAGGTGTAGAATGTGTGACGTGTATTCTAATGGTAGACCAGTGATTTAGAAGCAAAGTCTGTAACATCATAGTGCTTAGCACACAACAGCACCATTTTTTCCGGACAGTGAACCTCACCCAGAAGATGACGACTTTCTCCAATCACTCGAACAAACAGGATGCTGGTAATCCGATAGACACTGTTGATCTTGGTCTCCACTCCACCACACGGTGAAGTTACTCTGTTTCCTAATATTTGTTTGAACTGATAGTTCTCCAATTAACTGAAATGTCACTTGGGGAAAACTCTACTGTTTATTAGTTTCTGGTTATAACATTTTCCCCTCTTTTAGAACACAACCTATTAATGTTTGTTAGGTAGATGTGTATATATATATATATATATATATATATATATATATATATATATATATATATATATATATATATATATATATATATATATATATATATATGTCCTTAGTATGAGAGTTATTAATCTTCGGTGATGAAGCTTATCACTCATTAAACACAACACTTCTGTTCATACAATTCCACTCAGCAGAAGCCAGGTTCCCGCAAACCAACTTGGGTATAAGCCCTATGTAGCGGCCTCTCAGCAACCTCTGTCTTCAGATGCTGAGCCATCATTGTCAAACTTTGAAACTGCTTCGTCGAAGTAAACCCTCTCCCACTCACGTGGAACACTCAAGGGGAACTGTACATGGAACCTGTAGAGAAGATAACATCATGGTGAGGGCAACTCAGTCCTGACCGTAATTAGGTGATTGTATGCAATTAACAGCACTCAGATCTATAACAGAGATCCGATCTCTGTCATGCGGCCAAATAAATCAATCATATGATCTGAGACATGGCAACACCAGGAAAGACTAAAGGAACGGGTAGAAACCCAGCAGATGCCCTACTGAAGATCCTACCATTACACATTCCCCTCCTCCCTCTCAACCATCCTTAATCTCTCTAATTATTATTCCACTACATTGTCCTCAACTTCCTGAGTAAAACGATATATAACACAAGCTACTTGAAGCCACAAAATAGAATACTAGTGCCGACGCTCCTATGATACTTTCTAGCACCGCACTTATAGAACATTCTATCATACTACATTATATCACTACACAGTACTGTACTCTATTCATAATCATACTCTTAAGTTAGATATAATTAATTGCCTACCATATGTCTATTCCTGTTGTTACTCGAGAAACTAGGCAATCCGATTGGATCTATGTCCGTGGATAACTATCACTACTTAGATAGGCTAGTCCCTCTAATATACCACAACTGGGAATTATCCCCAATTCTACACTTCAGAATGTTTTCCTCGACTCCATCCACCTGTTTACTGCACTGGGTTTTATATAGGTGCTTGAGTGAGTCACCGGAAAGTCCAGACGCCAATCAGTCCAGAATCTGGCTTTGTCCTCCTGTTTCCAGACTAACCAGAGTCAATTAGCTGTCAATTTTCCTTTTCATCTGTGGAGTTCTTTGTCTCATCCAACAAATATCCGGGTTGTCTGTACGCCAGAGACCTTTCTCCCATTACATAATCCTTCTGACCTCTAGCAGGCATTCTGTCTATCACTTGCAACGACCCACTTCCGTTTGGTAGACAAATGTCGCCAGTACACACCTCTCGAATAACATCCTGTCATCAAACTTGTCGACTATGTGTAGACAACTCTACGTGACTCCCTTTGATCTCATACACACTGTTGACCAGGTGTCGAGAATCTGTACAGACGTATTGTCCTCAGTTTGTTCACCATAAAAGCGTCAATTGTGTTAGCAAAATAATGTCGGGTTTGGTTATCATTGATCGACTGACAAGTTAATTTATCCTGTGACATAGGCCCCCTCCTAAGAGAGTAGTCCGCAACAACTCTTTCTTCTTGGAGGTTCGATCCAGATGATCTATTCCTCTTCTTCAGGAGCTGGATGTCTAGACAGGAAATCAGCTCCAACATTTTCCTTCCCAGGTATATACTCCACTGTAAATTGGTATGGCTGAAGTAGCAACGACCACCGCATCAAACGGGCGTTGAGCTTCTGAGAAGTGGCCAGGAATATCAAAGGTTGATGATCCGACTGAACTCGAAACTGAACTCCATACAAATAAGGCTGGAATTTTTGTACGGCCCATACAAGAGCCAAACACTCTCTTTCAACGGTCGAATAATTCATCTCAGCCGGGAGAAGTTTCTTGCTTGCGTAAGCCACTGGTTTCAAAACTGAAGCATCGTCTTTTCCTTCCTGTAACAAAGCTGCCCCAATCCCAATCCCACTTGCATCCGTTCTCAACACAAATGGTTTGGAAAGGTCCGGGAGCTGTAACACAGGTTTGCTGACCAAGGCCTCCTTCAACTGACTGTAGGCACTCTCACATTCTGGTGTCCAAACTATTTGGTCTGGGAATCCCTTTTTCAAGGTTTCTGTTAAAGGAGCTCCCAGTTCTGTGAAATGTGGGATAAATTGTGGTAGAACCCACACAACGATAGAAAAGATCGCACATCCTTCTTCTTTTTTGGCCTTGGAGCACTTCTGATTTTCTCTAGGTTCTTTTCCTCTGGGACAATGTGTCCTGGAGTGATGGTGTGACCTAGAAATTCCAGAGTCTGGTAGCCGATCATGCACTTGGTTGGGCGAGCTGTAAGCCCTGCTTCATTGAGCCTATTGAAAACACTTTCCAAGGATTGTAAATGGTCATCCAAACTGTCACTGGAAATCAGAATATCATCCATGAATGAGATGATGGACGGATCCTTTAAAGGATCTAGTAAAGTCCTCATCACGCGAGTAAACACACTAGGTGCATTGTTGAGTCCAAAGGGCATGACCTTGAATTCATAATGTCCACTGGGGGTACTGAAGGCCAGTAGGGGTCTAACCTCTGGTTTGACTGGAATCTGATAATACCCGCGACTCAGATCCACCTTAGAGAAATACCTTGCCTTATGGAGCCTCGCGAATAACTGAGTTGGATTCGGCAAAGGTTCCACCTGAAATTGTGTATGGCTGTTCAGAAGTCGGTAGTCTATACACAACCGGTGTTCTCCACTTGGTTTTCGTAACAAAACTACTCCCGCATTGTATGGGGATGTGGAAGGTGCAATCACGTCATCCTCCAACAGTTTCTGTATTTCCTCCTCCAGGGCCTTTTCTTTAGAGAATGGCACTGGGTAAACCTTTTGGCGAACAGGCTCTTGAGTGGTCAAAGTCATCTCGAACTCCACCAACCTCGTTCGTCCTGGTTTATCAGTCAGGATCTCCTTATGAGACTCGAGAACCTGGGTTATCTTTTCCCTCTCCTTGGAAGTCAGATCAGGGTTCACCTGCACATCCTTGTAGGTTTCCTGGTGTACCATAGGATATTCCCTTCCCTCGTTGGTTCCCACTTCTGTCTCCACTGCAACTGCCATTGCCATGAGGTGAGCTGCTTTTTCTCCTGGTCTCTCTTCGTATTTCCGCAAGAGATTGATATGGAAAATCTTCGACTTTCCCCGTATCCGGATCTGATAGTTCGTTCTGGATATCACCCTTTCCACGGGAAATGGTCCTTGCCAACCTATCTCCAGTTTGTTGTTTCCCGTTGGGAGTAGCAACAATACTTTATCTCCCACCTCTAGAGATCTGTCTTTAGACCTACGGTTGTAGTAAGCCGCATGTCTTTTTCTGGCTTTTTTCAAATTTTGATTTGCCAGAGTCCATCCCTTGTGAAGTTTTTCTTTCAGTTCCTCCACATATCTGTAAGAAGAGATCACTTCTTCTGATGTCCCCTCTTCAGTCCAACTCCTCAACATGGCTTCCAACGGTCCTTTGATTGGACGACCAAACAGCAACGTAGCAGGTGGTAGTCCTGTTGAGCCATGAGGAACTTCCCGATAGGCAAAGAGAGCTGCTGGGATATATTCATCCCACCTATCCGGTTTTTCCTGCGCTAGTTTCCTGAGCATTGTCATCAACGTGCCGTTGAAACGCTCTACTTGTCCATTGGCTTGAGGGTGGTAAGGGCTGGTATGGATATGGTTAGAGTGGAACACCCTAAATACCTCCTCCATAAGTCTTCCACAAAACTGGGACCCATTGTCCGTCAGTATTTGATCAGGAAAGCCTAATCTTGTAAAGGCCTCCATCAGTGCGTCCGCCACTCGTTTCGAGTCAATCTTGGTCAACGGTATGGCTTCACCCCACATTGTACAGCAATCCACCATGGTGAGTATGTACATGTTCCTCTTCCTAGTCCTAAGAAGTGGACCCACAATATCGATGGCTACCCTCTCGAAAGGAGAGTTCATGATGGGCATTTCACCCAAGACCACCGGCGCTGTCCAGTGTTTCGGTGCCACCCTTTGGCACTCAGGGCATGACTTCACATACCGACGCACATCACCTGTCATTCCCGGCCAATAGTAATGGCAGGAAATTCGCTGCATCGTGGCGGCAATACCCATATGCCCACTGAATGAGATGGTATGCCCCATATGAAGAATCTGGGAACGATGGGCCTTTGGGACCACCAACTGACCATGTAGGTTGTCTCCCCTTCCGGCTCTCCTGTAGAGTATCCTATTCTTCATATAGTACTGCCCCCGTTTGGGTGGATCAGCACTTTTCTGCAGCTTTTTGTAGCAAGGACGTAGAGTAGCATCCTCACTCTGGGCAGTTCGCAACTCCCCTGGCAGTGGGTTAGTCACATTGGCTTCTGCCTCATCCGTTTTCGTCTGAGAGCGAGTCTGAATTGCTCCCATATGGATTGGCTCCCTGGGCATTCCCAGAAAGACATACCGGCAACCGAGGATTACGGGAAAAATGGGATCAGTCAATACAGCGGCCTTGATGGTGCCGGTGACATATCTTGACCGAATCTCCACTCTGACAATGGGCAATTTCATGGCTACAGCACTCTTCTGTGCAGGCTGTATCTCCATGGTTTCACCTGTGAATTGCTCTGGATGTACCAGATCCGCAGAAATCACGGCCTCCCCGTCCAGTCCTGTGTCGTATAAACACTCCACTTGACGACCGTTAACTTCTACCAATTCCACTACAGGTGGTTTTTCCTGGTCTGGAGTCTCTTCTTCGGCCTCGACCTGTTCGGTGGGCTCCACCTTAGGTTTTCCGCGGCACACGACGAATTGAGTGTCTCCTGACTTTCCCCTGCAGTCAATAGCATTGTGTGTATTCGACCTGCAGTGTTTGCACCATTTCCCTGTCCTAGATTTTCTTGTGCCGGACTTGAGTGAGCTATCCTGGTGGTGAGCTTCCTTATCGACCTTGGCATTGTCAGTGTCCACCTGCGTTGAAGTCACTTGACATGCCGCGAAGTGAGGGTTCTTAGCCTTCGATTTGCAATCCCTCGTATTGTGAGAAGGTGACTTACAAATCGAACACCACTTCTTCGACCATGGTCGTTTATGTGTAGAGCTCGAAATTTTCTTGCTTTCCCCCTTCGTCTTCTCCGAACTCTCCTCTGAAGTTTTGACATATGGTTCCACCTTTTTAGTTCCTGTGCTTTTTGCTTTCTTCAGGTTATGTTTTTCCTGACTTTTGGTGTTTGTAGAAATGTTCTCTGTTGCCTCCCCATGGACCTCGACGAACCGTTCCGCCAATTTCGTCACCATGTCGATTCGTTCCGCCCCTTGTTCTCCCAAGAATGTCCTGAGAGGTTTCGACATTTGCTTCCGCATCTGGTCGACTACCGTGAGCTCTTCCAGACTCTCATAGTCATGCGCAAACCCAGCCAAATCCATCCACTTATGGAGATATGCTTTCAGACGCAGACTATAGGCGGCGAACAACTCCCCCGGTTCTCGTTTCGCTCCTCGAAATTTTTTCCGGTAGGTATGGGACGTAACTTCAAAACGTTTCAGCGAAGCCGTCTTCAACTCGTCATAATTGTTCTCATGTCCTGGTGGCAGGCGAGAATAAACCTCGTAACCGGTCCCGCGTAAACCATGGGATAGCTTAAGATTCCATTTGTTACGCTCCAGACCCATAGCAACTGACATAGCCTCGAAGCGTTGAAGGTACTGGTCAATCTTCTCTTTGTCCTCCTCGTAGATCGCTAGAGGGAACTTCATAGCATGGTAGCTATGTCCACTTACTAGTGTTGAGCCAGGGAGAGAGGAACCTCCCACTGCTCCCTCAGTTTCCCCACCAGATTGCCTCTTGAGCTCGAGTTCCCGCATCCGATACTCATGCTCCCTTTTCTGAGCCTCTTGCTCCGCTTCCCGTTGCTTAGCAGCTTGCTCAACCTCAAGTAACTTAGCAGCTTGCTCTGCTTCCAATTTTTTAGCTTCTATTTCCAGCCTTCTCATGGCTTGCTCAGCCTCAAGTTGCCTAGCAGCTTGTTCTGCTTCCAATTTCTTAGCTGCTTGCTCTGCCTCCATCCTTCTCAATTCCAACTCGGCCTTTCGATCTTCCCTTTCTGCTTGACGATACTCCCTCTCCACTTCCTGTATGTAATCCGTTAGAGCAGAACCCGACAATCCTATGTCTTCCCCCTTTGCCCTAAGTTCTGCCGTAGTTAATCTAGGAGTGGCCATTTTACAGAGAGGTAACTCAGCAGATAGAGTATAGATTATCTCTAAACCAATATCTAGCTAATGACCAAATACTATTAATCTATATATTTATAACACACCATACAACACAACACAATCACTCAGTGACAAGAGTAGAATCAGGACCACAGACCTATGCAGACGTGTGAAGTGTGAACAGGTAAGATAAGTCCTAACACCTATCCACATTCACTCTAGCTGGATTCTCACTAATAGGATATCTCCATCCTCTAACTAAAGATCCCGTGTAAAAAGATCCCATTGTCTAAAGATCCCGCTGTCCAAAGATCACGTTTACGAGCCCCCAATAAATGTAGTGTGTGTAAAGAATGAATGTCGTATTAGTTACTTGTTCTTCTTTACCACTTTAGTGTCGTCCCTGGAGTGAAGAGAATCGATACCCACATTTGTTTTAATTCAATATCTCTATTCTGGAGATATCCAGAAGACTCCGCCCACACACTCCCTCAATCTGAAGACACCTTCCTCTCACTCTTACTCACCCCTGGATCATGCCCCCTCTCATTCTTCCCCAACATAACATACTTGACAACTCTCGCTTCAACAAATAAAAACAAGAAATTTATTAAAGCAAAGAGTATATGTAGGAGAAGTGTATGTATGTATAAGGTGTAGAATGTGTGACGTGTATTCTAATGGTAGACCAGTGATTTAGAAGCAAAGTCTGTAACATCATAGTGCTTAGCACACAACAGCACCATTTTTTCCGGACAGTGAACCTCACCCAGAAGATGACGACTTTCTCCAATCACTCGAACAAACAGGATGCTGGTAATCCGATAGACACTGTTGATCTTGGTCTCCACTCCACCACACGGTGAAGTTACTCTGTTTCCTAATATTTGTTTGAACTGATAGTTCTCCAATTAACTGAAATGTCACTTGGGGAAAACTCTATTAGTTTCTGGTTATAACATTTTCCCCTCTTTTAGAACACAACCTATTAATGTTTGTTAGGTAGATGTGTGTGTATATATATATATATATATATATATATATATATGTCCTTAGTATGCGAGTTATTAATCTTCGGTGATGAAGCTTATCACTCATTAAACACAACACTTCTGTTCATACAATTCCACTCAGCAGAAGCCAGGTTCCCGCAAACCAACTTGGGTATAAGCCCTATGTATCGGCCTCTCAGCAACCTCTGTCTTCAGATGCTGAGCCATCATTGTCAAACTTTGAAACTGCTTCTTCAAAGTAAACCCTCTCCCACTCACGTGGAACACTCAAGGGGAACTGTACATGGAACCTGTAGAGAAGATAACATCATGGTGAGGGCAACTCAGTCCTGACCGTAATTAGGTGATTGTATGCAATTAACAGCACTCAGATCTATAACAGAGATCCGATCTCTGTCATGCGGCCAAATAAATCAGTCATATGATCTGAGACATGGCAACACCAGGAAAGACTAAAGGAACGGGTAGAAACCCAGCAGATGCCCTACTGAAGATCCTACCATTACACATTCCCCTCCTCCCTCTCAACCATCCTTAATCTCTCTAATTATTATTCCACTACATTGTCCTCAACTTCCTGAGTAAAACGGTATATAACACAAGCTACTTGAAGCCACAAAATAGAATACTAGTGCCGACGCTCCTATGATACTTTCTAGCACCGCACTTATAGAACATTCTATCATACTACATTATATCACTACACAGTACTGTACTCTATTCATAATCATACTCTTAAGTTAGATATAATTAATTGCCTACCATATGTCTATTCCTGTTGTTACTCGAGAAACTAGGCAATCCGATTGGATCTATGTCCGTGGATAACTATCACTACTTAGATAGGCTAGTCCCTCTAATATACCACAACTGGGAATTATCCCCAATTCTACACTTCAGAATGTTTTCCTCGACTCCATCCACCTGTTTACTGCACTGGGTTTTATATAGGTGCTTGAGTGAGTCACCGGAAAGTCCAGACGCCAATCAGTCCAGAATCTGGCTTTGTCCTCCTGTTTCCAGACTAACCAGAGTCAATTAGCTGTCAATTTTCCTTTTCATCTGTGGAGTTCTTTGTCTCATCCAACAAATATCCGGGTTGTCTGTACGCCAGAGACCTTTCTCCCATTACATAATCCTTCTGACCTCTAGCAGGCATTCTGTCTATCACTTGCAACGACCCACTTCCGTTTGGTAGACAAATGTCGCCAGTACACACCTCTCGAATAACATCCTGTCATCAAACTTGTCGACTATGTGTAGACAACTCTACGTGACTCCCTTTGATCTCATACACACTGTTGACCAGGTGTCGAGAATCTGTACAGACGTATTGTCCTCAGTTTGTTCACCATAAAAGCGTCAATTGTGTTAGCAAAATAATGTCGGGTTTGGTTATCATTGATCGACTGACAAGTTAATTTATCCTGTGACACCAACCATTCATCCTCACCCATCCGTATTAACTATTCCCCAACTCAATACCTCCCTCAGATATAATAGAACTGATTACAGACGATCTGCCACAACCAGAACACACCCTCCTGACACTAGATAGTCTTCCAAGAATGATTCACAATGAACAATCATGGGCTTTTGATAAGAATCCCAAATAGAATTGTAACAGTGATAGTAATTCGTCTTCCTCTCCGAACCAGCGCTCATAGTAAGTAGGGACACTAGCGACCAAAGTACCCCATGTAATAAAGCTTTTGGTTATGACACGCCACATGATGATCCAAAGAGGAAGTTCACTAAGCTCCACGAGAAAGGAGTCAAACGATTTCTATTCACATGTAGAGTCAGATTTCAAGTGTTTTCTGGTGATCGTCTACCTCTAACTAGCTTCAGGACATTTAAAAGGGCAGTAATGAAATGGCATCAATTTCATTCACACTGAAAAAAAAAAACGATTTCCGATATATACATTTATTTATATTTATACATACAAAATGTGAATATTTTTATATTTTATTTTTATATTTTATATTATTAAAAAATTATTATTAAAATATAAATATTTTATATTTATACAGGCATTGATAATGCACAGTGGGAACAAGTCGCCGCTGAACGTGTTGCATGGAGGGCAAAGATCAGAAATGGAATAAAGACAAAGGAGAAAATTATTGCAGATAAGTCACACACCGAGCGTGTGAGACGCAAAATGGTGCATGATGGTGGAAATGACCACGTGTTCACATGTACCCACTGTGAACGAACATTTACAGCGCGAATTGGTCTTGTCAGTCACATTCGCTACCGTCATAAGTAAAAGTTATTATGCCTTTTTGAAGCACAAACTATCGACTGTCAAGACAGCAAGGTGCCAAATGAATGAATATTTATACAATTATAAAGTAAATATAAATTGATTTTGGATACGGACTGTTGGCAACCACATATACGATCACATGAAGTAATTCAGCAGTCTTGAGGCTGGCTGATTCCGTTACAACCACCATTGAAGGTCTGTAGAAGACACGCATCTAGCCAGGATGCAACAGAGGCTCTCATTATATAATGTTGCTCGCGTTCTGATAGCTTTCTTGCATAGAGTACTTCTTGCATAGAGCAATTCTTGCAAACAACACTTCTGGCATATAACACTTCTTGCATAGATCACTTCTTGCATAGAGCACTTCTCGCATACATCACTTCTCGCATAGAGCACTACTTGCATGCAGCACTACTTGTATAGAGCAATACGTTCACTCAGTACTTCTGGCATAGAAAACTTCTTGCATAGAGCAATTCTTGCATGCAGCAATTCTTGCATTCAACACTTCTTATAGATATGCATATCTTGCATTCAGCACTTCTTGCATAGAGCACTACTTGCATGCAGCACTTCTGGCATAGAGCACTTCTAGCATAGAACACATCTTACACGCGGGAGTTTACCACCAAAGACAGCCTGTAGAAGAGACAGTGCTTCAGTAAAGGTGGCATTCAGAGTCGGTGTTATAAATCTGTTGTACAACTTACTCCACAGCTTGAACCTCAGCTGTATAGTTGTCACAGTTTGTCACGGGGACGCGCTTAATGATTTCCGTTATTAACGTTTATTAGAAATGAACATCTTTGCCGAGAGGAAAATTTCTTGTCCTGGTTACTTCGTGTCATCGAGGTCATCGACCAGGACATTGTAAAATAGGTGATGGGTTATCTGGCAGAGATGAGATACAGCGAGGTAGGGGTCTGGATATTGTGTCTCATAAAAGGTTTACCGCGGACAAGGTTTGGTATTTGTGCTGTTATTAAACCAAGATGAGATAAGAATCCGCTCAGATTTATTCAACTTTGCCTCTATTATACTCAATGGAGGTGAGAAGGACAGTACTTAAGAGTTAGAGACAGCCAGTCATGTATGCTAGTTATTGGTAAGACAGTGCCGACTATGCTATACAAAAGTGAAAGGTTAAATGTATCAAAATTGACCTATAGAAGAGAATAGAAGAAATCAGTAACCATGACACACATAAGTGAATCGTAGAAGGTATCAACAATGACATACAGAAGCGAATGGTAGAAGGTATCAACAATGACATACAGAAGCGAATGGTAGAAGGTATCAACACTGACATACAGAAGCGAATGGTAGAAGGTATCAACAATGACATACAGAAGCGAATGGTAGAAGGTATCAACAATGACATACAGAAGCGAATGGTAGAAGGTATCAACAATGACATACAGAAGCGAATGGTAGAAGGTATCAACACTGACATACAGAAGCGAATGGTAGAAGGTATCATAAATGAATACAGAAGCGAATGGTAGAAGGTATCAACAATGACATACAGAATCGAATGACAGAAGATATCAACAATGACATACAGAAGCGAATGGTAGAAGGTATCAACAATGACATACAGAAGCGAATGGTAGAAGGTATCAACAATGACATACAGAAGCGAATGGTAGAAGGTATCAACAATGACATATAGAAGCGAATGGTAGAAGGTATCAACAATGACATACAGAAGCGAATGGTAGAAGGTATCAACAATGACATACAGAAGCGAATGACAGAAGATATCAACAATGACATACAGAAGCGAATGGTAGAAGGTATCAACAATGACATACAGAATCGAATGGTAGAAGGTATCAACAATGACATACAGAATCGAATGGTAGAAGGTATCAACAATGACATACAGAATCGAATGGTAGAAGGTATCAACAATGACATACAGAAGCGAATGACAGAAGATATCAACAATGACATACAGAAGCGAATGGTAGAAGGTATCAACAATGACATACAGAAGCGAATGGTAGAAGGTATCAACAATGACATACAGAATCGAATGACAGAAGATATCAACAATGACATACAGAAGCGAATGGTAGAAGGTATCAACAATGACATACAGAAGCGAATGGTAGAAGGTATCAACAATGACATACAGAAGCGAATGGTAGAAGGTATCAACAATGACATACAGAAGCGAATGGTAGAAGGTATCAAAAATGACATACAGAAGCGAATGGTAGAAGGTATCAACAATGACAAACAGAAGCGAATGGTAGAAGGTATCAACAATGACATACAGAAGAGAATGGTAGAAGGTATCATAAATGAATACAGAAGCGAATGGTAGAAGGTATCAACAATGACATACAGAATCGAATGACAGAAGGTATCAACAATGACATACAGAAGCGAATGGTAGAAGGTATCAACAATGACATGCAGAAGCGAATGGTAGAAGGTATCAACAATGATATACAGAAGCGAATGGTAGAAGGTATCAACAATGACATACAGAAGCGAATGGTAGAAGGTATCAACAATGACATACAGAAGCGAATGGTAGAAGGTATCAACAATGACATACATAAGCGAATGGTAGAAGGTATCAACAATGACATACAGAAGCGCATGGTAAAAGGTATCAACAATGACATACAGAAGCGAATGGTAGAAGGTATCAACAATGACATATAGAAGCGAATGGTAGAAGGTATCAACAATGACATACATAAGCGAATGGTAGAAGGTATCAACAATGACATACAGAAGCGCACGGTAAAAGGTATCAACAATGACATACATATTTTTTTTTTATTTGCGCTCGCTCACTTTGAACCCAAGCGTAGTCCATACACACTGTTTTTTATATATAGTAGTGATGGACTGAAGTTTGCGTGTGGGTTTGCTTTCCCTACTAACAGTGTCCCTCGCCATCAGGCGAACCCACTCCGACTTCAGAGGTACTTGTAATTTACGTCCCCAAGTCAAGGACGACAGGTCAACATTTTAGTCCAGCTGTGTGGTGTAGGGAATGAACCGCTAACCTCGGCATCAGCACACCACATGTTTAAGAAAGCCGTTCTTATACATTCGGCCATGCGGACCTGCTACATACAGAAATGAATGGTAAAAGATATCAATAATGACACACAGAAGCGAATGGTAGAAGGTATCAACTATGACATACAGAGGAGAATGGTAGAAGGTATCAACTATGACATACAGAGGAGAATGGTAGAAGGTATCAACTATGACATATAGAGGAGAATGGTAGAAGGTATCAACTATGACATACAGAGGAGAATGGTGGAAGGTATCAACTATGACATACAGAGGAGAATGGTAGAAGGTATCAACTATGACATACAGAGGAGAATGGTAGAAGGTATCAACTATAACATACAGAGGAGAATGGGAGAAGGTATCAACTATGACATACAGAGGAGAATGGTAGAAGGTATCAACTATGACATACAGAGGAGAATGGTAGAAGGTATCAACTATGACATATAGAGGAGAATGGTAGAAGGTATCAACTATGACATACAGAGGAGAATGGTAGAAGGTATCAATTATGACATACAGAGGAGAATGGGAGAAGGTATCAACTATGACATACAGAGGAGAATGGTAGAAGGTATCAACTTTGACATACAGAGGAGAATGGTAGAAGGTATCAACTATGACAGAGGAGAGTGGTAGAAGGTATCAACAATGACATACAGTGGAGAATGGTAGAAGGTGTCAACTATGACAGAGGAGAGTGGTAGAAGGTATCAACTATGACAGAGGAGAGTGGTAGAAGGTATCAACTATGACAGAGGAGAATGGTAGAAGATATCAACTATGACAGAGGAGAGTGGTAGAAGGTATCAACTATGACAGAGGAGAGTGGTAGAAGGTATCAACTATGACATACAGAGGAGAATGGTAGAAGGTATCAACTATGACATATAGAGGAGAATGGTAGAAGGTATCAACTATGACATACAGAGGAGAATGGTGGAAGGTATCAACTATGACATACAGAGGAGAATGGTAGAAGGTATCAACTATAACATACAGAGGAGAATGGGAGAAGGTATCAACTATGACATACAGAGGAGAATGGTAGAAGGTATCAACTATGACATACAGAGGAGAATGGTAGAAGGTATCAACTATGACATATAGAGGAGAATGGTAGAAGGTATCAACTATGACATACAGAGGAGAATGGTAGAAGGTATCAATTATGACATACAGAGGAGAATGGGAGAAGGTATCAACTATGACATACAGAGGAGAATGGTAGAAGGTATC
>JACEFZ010004859.1:187500-202500 GCA_014155875.1 Cepaea nemoralis | reverse complement strand
ATTGATGTTCGCCCTTGGCCAATAGATGCATGCTGAAATTCAGGTGATCTCTCACTCCTAAGATTTCTTCCAGAATGTTTCTTGAAGATAGAGCTTGGAACATTGATAAATGGAGAGTATCCCTGTTATAGTTTTTTATAAAACTTTTCTTCCAGGCCATCTGTATCTGCCAGGTTATGTGAATGCAGGCTGAGTCTGTGCAACCTGGGTTTATGTGTTATTTTTTCTTGGAGAGTCCATCTTATAAGTATAAGCTATATTGAAGGTTAGAGCTCAGGACTTCCCTGGAGTTGTCCTGTTAATTGAAAGGGCCTCCTCCATCTTCCTCATTCTCTGTTAATAAACAAAGGTACAACATGTGTTTTACATCTGTTTAAACATGATCATGGTGATGTAATACCATTTCAAATTCAGAGAGGAATGGGAAGGGGGGAGAGAAGTGATATTCGAACACCCGCCTTTCACTGGTGATGATGTGCAATTTATTTGGTGGTCCGGGGTGATATCTCCCTCACAAGGGCCATCCCCAAAACTGTGAGATCATAGGCACACATGCTAAATCCGGGGCAGCTTCACACCATTAATTATCATCATCATCATGTGCTCTTGTCCCACTGAGTAATGGTAATATTTACGACAATGAGTACCAAGCAGTATTGCATAAGCAATGCTTTCAAATGTGGAATACACATATGAAAGAAGACATGAATTTTCCTTGACAATTATCCTGAGCCGTCATTTATATTCAGCAGACCAGACACTCTTGCTCCTTGTCGGAATGTAATTCATATGAACCCAAACCATTTGTTGCAAAGGACCCAGTACATAACGTTGAAGAGAAATTGCATCCTAGGCAAATCTATATGAATGCTGTGGCAATCTTTTTGAGCGTAACATAGCCCTCAGATATTACATGAACTTTGTAATTTCTAAAGCGCAATGCAGTCCCGCAAACATGGATATAATAAGCATCGTTACTTTTACAAATATGAGAGGTTAATTATATAATTACCGTCTCATTCACTCAAACATTCTCAGCCATTATAAAGGAAATATTACATGCAGGATCACACATTCCAATCCAGACTGCCAAATGTAACTAGCAAGAGCAGTGTACAGTTTGGTTAGAATGAGTCATGATAGGCACTCACGAATATTCAGAGCGTGCAGAGGTTTTGCAATATGCATTGAGCGTAGTTTACAGACACAAGCACATGCAAATCATCAATCAGATAGCTAATAGACATGGTAAGAATATTTCACTGTGGCAGACATGACATGTTAGAGCGGCAGCTTTAGTTTCACTGTAGAACGAATGTCGGTCTTCATTCTCACATTTTCTCAAGAAAAATACCATGCCATTCGTTTCACTCTCTTATCATCAGGCTTACACATACATATAAATGATTTGTGGTACCTGAGATGCAGAAACTACATCTTAAAGATGGATTTTGGGCACGTTATGATCACTGCATCGTTGACACATCCTATCGAGATGGAATCAAAGCTTCGACTGGCGGGCTAATTAATTATGCCTAGATAATAGCGTTACTCGCCCAAGAATCAACCAATCACTATGGGTCACCACCGTTCATCCCCTTTCTCCCGATCTCGAAGTTTCTAAGTTATTCTTAGACCAAGTTATCAAGACGGCTTACGTTATTTAATTGTTTTAATATTGAGAAATGTAAATGGACTGGGGATGCAAACGTCTGGAGCCATTATGTTACATAGCCTCCCCATAAGTCTGTCATTGATAAGTGACTGATATGTCAGGCGTTCACAGTTCCCAGATCCTTTAAGTGATGTCATCATTTACTCCTCTCCCATTACTCCAACAAGAGCTGTGCATATGGAACCAATTGACTTTTCCTTTTTTAAGAAAAATCTGCTCCAATATTCATCCATCAGTCATGAATTTGGTGACATTTGCAAAGACCATGAAGTTAGTCTTGCATGAAGTTCCATTTAGTCACTGGAAGTATGAAGAGTTATGACTACACTTATCAGTGAACTGCTCTCCAATTTATCTCTGACAATGCTTCACAGTTAATCTCCATGCTATTTTTCCTATCCATGATGAATGATCTCTCAGAGTCACACACTTCCAAAGTATGCGTCGACCATTGAGATTCATTTTGAGAAGTAATGGCTTTGCAATTAACCAACTTCTATCAGAACTTCACTCTTCCCTTCGCCACAGTAGAGTGATAATTCTGCGAGAGAGTATTGACTGAATAGCTATCTCCAACATTAATCTTGGCATTTGGAACTGGGTTAAAATTGTTGATCATCACCGGAGCAAAGACAATCACTTCCGGGTGAACTATAGCAGCCGCTGCAGAACTTGAGACTAAAACCTACTAGAGCAGATTTGGTTAGCGTTGGACACAGGGTCTACCTTTCCAATAAGCCTCTTGTGTTTGCAGATGGTAGCAATTTCCCATTATATTTCCTTGACTTATTTCTGTAGTCTTACCATAGATTTAGAGGTGCACTTATTGGTTGAGATTTCCTCATTCCGTTAGGCCTCTATTTTGTTGTGTTGTGAGAAGTGACAGCATTTTCTCTCCTTAGTTGCTCTATTTTCTAACGTAGCAACCGAATTTTGTAGAAGCTGTTATACTAACATCCACTAAGCTAGAATCCCAGGTGGAATTTCCAACTTGTTTTCAGCAACTCTCTAGCTAAGTGCTTTTGAGTGGCTGTAGTATCCGTTCTTTCTCTCCCACATGAGCAAAACGTTTACTTTTTGGCGAATAAGGCGTTTCTTCTCAGCCATAGAGAAGTCCGTCATTATCACAGCCACCTTTGAAGGGGTGTGATTTTGTGGGTATAGCTTCATAGATCCCAATATTGACTGGAATTATTTTTGAAGCAATTTTACTGACTTTGAGGATAGGACTGGCCAGGTCTTTTGAATATACCTCGCATCTCAGTAATAATATAAGATTCCACTGCGGAATGCATGGTTCTTACTTTGTATAAAGAGTCGACTGCTGAACTTGCAGAGATCTTTATCTTGAAAGGAGTCAGCTGTTTGAAACTGATCTTTCGTTAGTCCACTGAATCGCAGACATTGTGTATAGAGTGTCAACTGTTGGAGTTGCAGTGATCTCTACCATATAAGTTAACTGTTTAAGAACAGCAATCCTTATTTACATTCCCACCTTCTTCCGGCAGAAAAGTCTTCCCATTGAGAATGAAAAAGGGGAATGACATCAGTTGTACTCACTTTGTCCTCCCTTTAATCTCCACCATTTCAGGCAGAAATGCTTTCTCAACTGAGGATGAATTGACGGCCGACGTTGGAGACGGATCCTGTTTTATCTCTTCATGAAATTTTTCAGGTTGTCCACGTTATGCTCCTAGTCGTATGATACGCCAATGACATCAGGTTGGTTATCCATCGTTTCCTGGACACATACTTTTGCGTACGCTCTCCACTTCCATATGAATGGCTAGGGGTCCAGTTATTTTGATGGCCTTCCTGCAGATTCAATGAGTTCACTCCTAGTGACTTGGATCCCAGTACACCAGAGATCACACTATTGAACAATAGACTAATGTCTTATAGACACCAGACTGTGGTCGGGTCATGAGTGACTGACCATGACATCAGGTAGAATCTTCCCTTCATCTCGTCCATCACGTATCAAGTACGCTTAAGAATACCACTAAATCAGGAATGGCAAGAGACTGAGTTGATAAGGATGTTTCTCCTGGAGATTCACTCGTGCTTACTTTCTCAGCAGCTTGATCAGGGCTACCCACAAGATTACACAACTGAAGAATAAACCCAACGTCGAATTGACACTGGACATTAGCCGGTACGAATACTGACTATTACTGAGAGAGATGGTTAGTGAGGTGTCTTAATGGTTGCCCAAGTTTTCCATCAGGGTTCACACTCTCTACTCTCAGTGTTGCTAACATGTTATGGGGACTGAGGAATTAAGTACCCACTATATGATGTTGTGATGCAGTGATACTGAAATGTTTTCATTACATTATTTCCCTCTTCTCCCATGCTAGCCAATAAAATTTGAGGTGGAGTAGGCCCTCTATTATTCACTGGATCAGGTGTTTTAATTTATCTCAAGAAAAATCAAGTTTATCCTGAAATTAGCTGTCTAAGTTATTTAAAAATAATTTGTGTCTTCTGGGTTCTCAGGTACCTTTATCTGATACTCATAGTGAACAACAGCATGCACAAAGTTACATAACAATATTGACAGTCTATTACATCAGCCCATTTTGAAACACAACATTATCATGGGTATCTCAATCATGTTGACCCATAAGATAATTAACATCTTCGTTCATTACATTGTACAATGTGACATTTATGAACAGTGATACATGCAATATTACCACCATTGATGAAACAACCTATACCAGAGATTTACTTGTGGGCCAAACATCTGGACCTTATGTCTACATTTATGTGACGGGATCCGTTAACCACACTATAAAACTCTAAGCAATAGGCTTAATTTTGCGAGAGGTTACTCCCTGATTCTAATACCAGCCTAGATTTCCCCCACCGGAGTTCCAGACAAGGCATGAACACAGTTTATATCCTGAGTTGTCAGATCCCACTATGTGAATCCCATGAAAGGTATTCCCAGGGTTCATTTCCCATACTCGAGGTCCCAATAGGTGAGTACCCCAAGGGGTTTTCCCAGGGTTCAAACAGTGGCATCAAGCACTCATTATGTGATTACCTTGAGGGGTTTTTCCCAGGGTTCAATTGCAGACAGGAGCCCACAATATGTGAATACCCTGAGGGGTTTTTCCCGGGGTTCAATCCCGGACGAGCCCCCACATGTGAGGTTTTGTATTTGAGTTTTAGATAATTACAGAAGCACCAACAAGTGACTTTCCATAAAGTATAGATCTTTATAAAAGATACAGGTTTGTAACAGCAAGTCTTGTCTAGAGGTATTGATATGTAGTCTCGCAGAACCTTTGTAGAGAAACCATACAGAATTTGGCTCATCGAATACCCCCACTGTGAGAAATTAGACCTAAGTTTAAGATCAACACAGAATTATTATTAGATGATTCCTCCTACAGGTTATATAGAGATCTTGGCAGTTAGCCACAGCAACAAATGAAAGCAGTTCTTTCACTTATCCTGTTTACTGTGCTCTGGTCGCCCACCTCATGATTTATCTCTTTAATTAATTCAAGTGACACAAGACACTTGGACAAATGACCACATTGACAATTGGACCACTGTAATGAACATAAACAACACCAACGGTACTTTACACCAGTTGAACAAGTCAACCTGAGAAGATCTTGACAACATATACACAGGACTTCCACAATCTCTGAAAACTAACAACCACAGTAGAGGTAACAGTCACCATGAAGATGCTTGACAACAGTTGGACAATTCATCACAAAGTAATGTATTTCACAACAGTGCACAAGACAATCACAGAAACATGTCATCTCAAAACTGTTTTCTTCCTACTATCTTTATTGATGTTTTATGAGGTCAAGTGAAGACCCAGGCTTCATTCACAATCGGCCAAAAATCACATTTCAAAACATTTTAGTAATATGCAATAAAATTGACATTGATTATGAAAAAACCCAAATACCTCACCCAATTCCCCAAAGAAAAACATCAACTTAAAACAAACCCTTCTCCTTCTCACTACTTCAGAAAATCATCCTACACCACAGACCATTTTATGCTTAAGTCCTTCCCTAAACTGTCACTGAGGAAAACATGATAACTTATAGCCATAGTCATGGAGCAAGTATAGGGAGACACTGCTTTACTGATCCTTGAACCTCTTTTAGCACCTATGAAGGTGTTGGGAATGTTTCAGGTGGCCATTCCCCCTACAATGTTTTTCCAGTTCATGCTAATTCCTGCTGTAACAAGTTTATGAAAATGGACAGCATTTACTTCCTAAGGGCGAGTAGACTGTTCATGTAGATGACACTTAGGACCTTGTTCTACTCCTCCTGTAGAGGAAGAGCTAAGAAACAAATATGTCCCAGCCTTCTTCCTTCTGCCAGTCTCTCCCACAGGTTTCTGATGGTACTGATCTACACCACAGTTAATGCACAATCCAGATTGGGAATTTGCTCTAATTTTGATCTTCTGTTAAGCTTTCCAGCCAGTATTAAGTTGGAATACTCCTCAAGATATGGTTTTGAGAAGAATGATGGTAAACTCCAAGTTCACAATTGATGTTCACCCTTGGCCAATAGATGCATGCTGAAATTCAGGTGATCTCTCACTCCTAAGATTTCTTCCAGAATGTTTCTTGAAGATAGAGCTTGGAACATTGATAAATGGAGAGTATCCCTGTTATAGTTTTTTATAAAACTTTTCTTCCAGGCCATCTGTATCTGCCAGGTTATGTGAATGCAGGCTGAGTCTGTGCAACCTGGGTTTATGTGTTATTTTTTCTTGGAGAGTCCATCTTATAAGTATAAGCTATATTGAAGGTTAGAGCTCAGGACTTCCCTGGAGTTGTCCTGTTAATTGAAAGGGCCTCCTCCATCTTCCTCATTCTCTGTTAATAAACAAAGGTACAACATGTGTTTTACATCTGTTTAAACATGATCATGGTGATGTAATACCATTTCAAATTCAGAGAGGAATGGGAAGGGGGGAGAGAAGTGATATTCGAACACCCGCCTTTCACTGGTGATGATGTGCAATTTATTTGGTGGTCCGGGGTGATATCTCCCTCACAAGGGCCATCCCCAAAACTGTGAGATCATAGGCACACATGCTAAATCCGGGGCAGCTTCACACCATTAATTATCATCATCATCATGTGCTCTTGTCCCACTGAGTAATGGTAATATTTACGACAATGAGTACCAAGCAGTATTGCATAAGCAATGCTTTCAAATGTGGAATACACATATGAAAGAAGACATGAATTTTCCTTGACAATTATCCTGAGCCGTCATTTATATTCAGCAGACCAGACACTCTTGCTCCTTGTCGGAATGTAATTCATATGAACCCAAACCATTTGTTGCAAAGGACCCAGTACATAACGTTGAAGAGAAATTGCATCCTAGGCAAATCTATATGAATGCTGTGGCAATCTTCTTGAGCGTAACATAGCCCTCAGATATTACATGAACTTTGTAATTTCTAAAGCGCAATGCAGTCCCGCAAACATGGATATAATAAGCATCGTTACTTTTACAAATATGAGAGGTTAATTATATAATTACCGTCTCATTCACTCAAACATTCTCAGCCATTATAAAGGAAATATTACATGCAGGATCACACATTCCAATCCAGACTGCCAAATGTAACTAGCAAGAGCAGTGTACAGTTTGGTTAGAATGAGTCATGATAGGCACTCACGAATATTCAGAGCGTGCAGAGGTTTTGCAATATGCATTGAGCGTAGTTTACAGACACAAGCACATGCAAATCATCAATCAGATAGCTAATAGACATGGTAAGAATATTTCACTGTGGCAGACATGACATGTTAGAGCGGCAGCTTTAGTTTCACTGTAGAACGAATGTCGGTCTTCATTCTCACATTTTCTCAAGAAAAATACCATGCCATTCGTTTCACTCTCTTATCATCAGGCTTACACATACATATAAATGATTTGTGGTACCTGAGATGCAGAAACTACATCTTAAAGATGGATTTTGGGCACGTTATGATCACTGCATCGTTGACACATCCTATCGAGATGGAATCAAAGCTTCGACTGGCGGGCTAATTAATTATGCCTAGATAATAGCGTTACTCGCCCAAGAATCAACCAATCACTATGGGTCACCACCGTTCATCCCCTTTCTCCCGATCTCGAAGTTTCTAAGTTATTCTTAGACCAAGTTATCAAGACGGCTTACGTTATTTAATTGTTTTAATATTGAGAAATGTAAATGGACTGGGGATGCGAACGTCTGGAGCCATTATGTTACAGTCTTCCATTTGTTCTTTTCCCCTCAACGGTGCCACTTGTCACCAAGTTCTGTAGTCTATGTCTTCTCATGGCGTGCCAAAATTGTGTTGATTGGGTCTAATTTTTCTAGTCAATTTATGGTTTTTATTTACTTCTAGAATGGATACAAGGCCATATCTTGGCAAGTAAAGGCGGATAGTGCGTTATTGATCACATCGTGCGCCAAGTGCTGGTTCTTCTTCAGTTTCCCTCTAACCCATCCCCCCCCCCCCCCCCCCAATTGTGACATGGCCCCTCAACCAAATCACCCCAAGCCCCCTATCTTTAGCTATCCCAATCAGCCCTGACCACGTCCTACCCATATTGCTTATATCTGTTTTTATCTCACTTCTCCGTGAGTTTTTAGATCTTCCTCTATTCTTTGTGTGCCCCGTGGGTTCTAGACTCACTTCGCCTTCACGTATTTTATGGCACGACATAAGCGATTGGATGGCCATTTCCCTTCTCGCCCCCTTTATCTTACTAACGTGCTATGTTTTTTAATTATTTCCGCCGCAGACGATTTCGCACAAAAATAAAATATTAATGTTTCTTTGCTGTAAAAATCCATGGTCTGAGATTACTGCATGCCGCGTGTTATGTAAATAAAATAAGAAAGGAAGCTGCCACTGAGGTAGTCATATTTAACAAGCATGTTCTGACCAAACGTAAAAACCCAAGAAAATTCATATATCGATGTTTGGGACACACGTTGACGAGCCAACCAAAGATCACTTGCTGCGTCGGTCTGAAAAAATAATACTATACTGGCACCTGGCCGCCTGACAGAGGATAGTTTGTTACACTGTGCTTAAATCAAAGGCATAATAACCTCTCCATTGCACACATCTTGGGCTGAATTGTAGAGACCATGTGTTGACCTCTCTCGTCCTGCCTAATTTACCCCAGAGGAAAGGCAACAACAATACATCTGGAACAAAGCAATGCTCTATCTGTACGCCTGTCGGAGCTTCGATCCTAGACCAGTTGCTGACCAAGGTGTACGGTGTGGTCTGCCCTGTCATGACACTTAGTCTTTAGTTTGCATTTCCTGGCACCAGGATAAGGCTTGTACGCTCCAGGAGCCTTTGACACAATGTAGGGTGTCAGGTTTGGTCAGGGCGCCTAACTTTCGGCACTATCAGAAAGCAGGTGGTACCACCTACTGTCGTACAGTAGCTGAAAGAATTACCACAGCCATAATATTTCACTGTTCTTTTTTCTGTTGTAATTATTGAATCTTTTGCATATTTTCACATGTAGGCCTAATAATATAATGACAGGGGGAATGTAATTGCAAAATCAAGCATTCCATTAGTAAAATATGCTGCTAAGAGGAAGCGTGCTGACTACATTAAGATATGTGGATACAAAATGAACCTTTAAAAAAAACATGTTGTGATCCCGTGGAGAAACAATACATACGAGACAAACCCATTTACTGAATCTCACAAACCCAATAAGATGCCGGGCCTTACTCTCGTAACGACAAGTATTTGAAATATTTGTTCGTAAGAAAAATGTAAGGGTCCCTTGAACACTCACTCACTCACACACACACACACACACACACATACACACACACACACAAACACACCCACACGCACGCACGCACGCACACAGAGAGAGAGAGAGAGAAAGAGAGAGACAAACACACAGACACACCCATGCACTTATAAGAACAATGACAATAATACCTATACTAGTACAAGAATTACTGGAACTGTAATCCTTGTTATAGACGGGTTCTCAGAATATCTTGGATACAGAACAGAACAAACGCATCCATACGACAAGATCTGAATAGTGAAGAATGTTGGCTACTAAAGATTTTGAAATATTTTGGTCACTTAAAACGTCATAAAAGTTTGGAGAGAATAATCATGGAGGGGTATATGCCTGGGAAGAGAGGAGGGCCAAAGAGAAGATGGATGCAGGATGTGACAGATGATCTCTTATGACCGAAAAGTTTCCCGGAAGGTTGTTATAGGAGCGAGGTTCAGCAAAGGACATGCTACTGAAGGAACGAATGAATGAATGAATGAAGTACAAGAATAATGACGAAGAAGCGGGCGGGTTAGCGAAGTTGATAGCCATTTGCGCCGATACTTTCATGAACTCGGTCAGTCGCGGGGTCGAGGCTTGGGCTCGTCGAGTGCGAAAGTGAGGGAAAGATTTGGCTCTTATTCCCCATGCAGTCAGGCCTACAAATCGGGAAATTACTTAGCCACAGTTTGTCTTTAATGGCGCAGAGAAACATGGTAATTGTAATATAGCATGAACAGGTAACTGGTAGAACAAATTGTGATGATCATGGCAGTAATTTGACCAACACCGACACACGTTAAAAGCTACACAAAATTAACGACTCTGCTTCACGTCTTGAGGCGTATTGAGTATATGTTGCTGGAGTACTATTTTAGTATATCTGTGTGGGCTGTTGGTTTGTAGAGACTCCTGTCTCTTCCAATTTTCAATGAGACAATGAGGAGCATTTTGAGTGATATTCACTGGGCACAGGAACGGAGCGTAATGGGGCGATCCTTTACCGTTAAGTTGGAGCCGTGACTAACTGACTAACAGGAATAGAGCCATATCTTTACAACCTAATCGGGTACCCGTAGTTGATGTCGTGACTATCACACCGAGTGCCTTTATTTTCCATTACGTTTACTTGTACCCAGGGTAGGTCGCAGGAGCTGAGGTTCCCACCTACCGCCCGGCTGTCATGGGTTCTAATTCCACAGAGGTAGACATTTAACATTGACTGGAGCTGCCAGCTCGACCCAGTCTAACCTGGGTTTCAAGAAATGTCTTAGGAAATAAAGGCGGTGGTTTGATAATGACCTCACCACGCGCCGAGTGCCGCTTGGAGTATAAACGTGTGTCTAGCACCATTTGATCAGTGTCTTTTGAGACGTGTAATAGGGTATGTATTTTCTTACACTTACTTATTGTAAGTTGGCTAGACCTGGGAGTCAAGGTAAATTAAAAAAAAAAAACACGCCCGACTTATGGTGATTCGAACACATGCTCACCAACCGGCAGGCAAGCGTACGCATTAAGGATTATGGTTGCTTTATTAACACGTTGATCAAATATGGATTAACACAGAAAATCTGTGCTTGCATTTTTTCTCAGTTATTATCTAATGTCACGTTTTAATGGTGAAATTCAATTAAAATATTCGCCTCTATTCCATATTGAGATTTAAACGGATGAAATTGTAAATCCTTGCATGCTGGTCACACATTCTATAAATATAATTGCTGTTAGAATTGTAAATACACTTTTGATTTTTCAAGACGAAAGTTTGCTCTACAAATTACCAGTCGAATTAATTTTCGTTTCCGTTGTGAATAAAATACAAATATTAATTTTCACCATATAATGGCTTTTGTCGTAGCCACTCGGAATTCCTGAACTTACTGACTGTCAAGGCGGAGCTGAAAGCTAAATTGAAGTTAATAAACCGTTGAAAAGAGTTGAACACTGAAATGGTGATACTTTTAGTGCACGAATTAGGCGAATGTTGCGGTTAATGTGGCGTGAGTTATGGACTCGTTTGCTGAAGGCAGTCTGTTGAATGTTGTATGTGTAGTATGTGTATACATCTATAGTCTGGGTTGTTTATGTTCTAGTGCAATTGCTTGCTACCAATGTAATATATTGATATTATCACTTTCTGTGGTTAGATCGTCTACACGGAATTTTGTCACAATGGGAACGATGTTTACAGCCGAAGGGTAATTCAGTTCAGATAACACAGCGTAGATGAATAACTATGTCTAGAAACACAACTATATCCATCACCACCACCACCACAACCACCATCTTCATCGCCATAACATTATCTTTACCGCCACAACCAACATTACCAGTACCTTCGCCACCACTACAACAATCATCACTACCACCACCACAACTGTTGTTGTTTGTCCATCAAGAATGATGATGACCATTCATTTCATCCAGTGGGATTGAAGGTGTGGAGCCGTGGGTTCTAAGATGGCTGATAAGGCCTATTTTGGCTCGAAATGTTCTTTGACAATGTGGGCAAAGAATGCTTGACGTCTCTGGAGGAGGATTTCCTGCAGTGGTTTTTCTGTCCTGCCTTTTCTTCACAGCTCTTGCAGTCCTGGTTGCCTCACATATGACTGCACCTTTGCGCAATGATGCACGCCACGAATTTCGGTCTCTGGCTGCAGCCTCCCAGGTGTCATGATGAATTCCAAAAGCATTCAGTGAAATTTTCAGAGTGTCTTTAAAACGTTTCCTCTGACCACCTTAGGAGCGTTTACCACAACGCAGTTCGCTGTAAAAAATTCGTTTAGGGAGCCTGTGATCTGGCATGCGAGTCAAGTGACCAGCCCAGCGAATCTGATTCTTCATCAGTATAGTGTGGATACTGGGCATGGATGCTCTTTCTAGGACTTCAGTGTCTGGAATCTTGTCTTGCCATTTAATCTTCACTAGCTTCCTTAGGCAGACTGTGTGGAAGTGGTTTAATTTCCTAGCGTGTCGCTGATAAACAGTCCAGGTGTCACAAGCATATAGCAGTGTGGATAATACAACTGCTTTGTAGACTTTTAGCTTTGTTTGCAGGTTTATTCCAGTTCTGTCCCATACATTCTTGTACAGTCTGCCAAAGGCTGCACTGGCCTTGGAGATTCTTGCATTTACTTCGTCATCGATTGTGACAGCTAGTGACACGGTGCTGCCAAGATAGGTGAATTTGTCCACAACACTTAGTCTATGATCATTCACTTTGATATTCGGCACAGTGTGATTATTCCCTGGAGCTGGCTGGTACATAACTGCAGTCTTCTTCAAGTTGATATTGAGCCCAAAGTTGGCACAGGCATGTGAGAAAGCTGAAACATTATGTTGCATGTCCGCCTCTGAGTTGGCGTATAGAGCGCAATCATCAGCAAACAGGAGCTCTCTGACGGTGTCGCTGTTAATTTTGGTTTTAGCTTTTAGCTTTCTGAGATTGAATAACTTTCCATCCATACGGTAGTTGATGTCTACTCCAATGTGGATGAAGAATGACTTGCGCGATGACTTGGATTAAAGTGAGGAAGAGTTGTGCAATTTGTCGACCTCACTCTCTCGCCTGAGTCCATCTGTGTCCAGTGGCAAGACAAGTCGAGACGACTGGAGACGAATACAGGTGCAGTGGATGACCAGGGCGCTCTACGTGCCTTGCCGTGCTCATTACGTTCCACAACGCTTTGCAGGTAAACGCCGTCTTGCCCGTTGAATCAGGAATGATTTCTTCCGCGCAGTCTGCCGAATCCTGTCTTCACATGCTGGGTAGGCATACCCTAGTTTACCTCTTGGTTTGACACCAAATCGGATACCCATGCCTGGTTTAGCCAGCCTCTCACAGCTGTTGCCCGGGGGGTGGCCGCTGTCGCATGCTGACAGCTACTTGGAGCCACAGGCACGAGCTGGGTATCAGGCTTGGACCAGTGGGGGATGGGTCCTGAAAGGACATGAGAGCCATCCTTACCAAAGGTGCTACCAATGCCTGACACTCCGTACCCCACGTACCACCACCACTACCACCACAACAACTACCACCACCACCACTACCCTACCATAAATGTCACCCCCACTACCTACACCTACACCACCACCACCAACACTACCACTGCCTTCGCCACCATTACAACTACCATCACCACCATTATTACCACCACTACCACTGCCTCTACCACCACCACCACCACCACTACCACGACCACCACGACGACGACGACGACCACCACCACCACCACTACCACAACCACCACCACCACCACCACCACCACCAACACCACCACCACCACCACCACCACCACTGCCTTCGCTACCATTACAACTACCATCACCACCACCATTACCACCACCACCACTGCCTCTACCACCATCACCACCACCACCACCATCACCACCATCACCACCACCACCACCACTACCACTGTCTCTACAATAACTACCACCACCACCACCACCATCACCACCACCACCACCACCACCACTACCACTGTCTCTACAATCACCACCACCACCACCACCACCATCACCACCATCACCACCACCACCACCACTACCACTGTCTCTACAATCACTACCATATCATAATCACTAACATATGCATTGTAATATACAAGGCAATAAACCGTGCAACATATTGTTTGTGTCTTCAGTGATTAATTTCACTGAGGGAATACATTATTTTACTAGTTCTGTGTATTTTTAAATGCGATGTTCTTTGAGACAGTATAATTGGTGGATATTCTGTTTCTATGCTACTGTTGAGAATGGTCTTTATACTGTTTATATATGATTATTCCATTTATATCAAGATTTAACATTTGGCTCCATCTATGTTGGATAAATGCGGGAGCTATTATTAGATCATGCTGTAGATAAAGATTAATCAAGTTTTGTCCATTGTTGTTCCTTTAGTTTGATATAATGCTGAATATCCCTAGACATGTTTCCTGTTGTAATTGTATGTTTCCCACTGTTCTGTTAAAACCTCACAATGCAATCCGTTTCACATACTCCGCTTATGGTAGCTGAAAGGAGTTTAAAGAATATCTGGTTTTCTTCCTCGTTATAGCTGTAGTTGCATGAACCATAGAGTGTAATATATCTTCCTTTGTCATTAATCTTTATCTTTATTACTCTTTGGGATAAATACTCACACATTCCTGAGATGTACTAGGAATGCTACACCATATTTGGTTCTCTAGTTTGATCCATACCGCTCCATATCTCCACATAGTTGTTTTAACTTCTCTCTGTTTTATTTCGTTGTCTCTTGATCCCATTAAGAGGTAATTATGCTTTTTGTAGTTTATGGTTTTGTTTACGGTTGATGGTGTCATTTGTAGGCGTTTATATGTTACAGTGCCATTTATGTACGTGTGAGTGTCGTTTGTAGCTCACGGCATATACAAACTGCTCTGGACCCTAGCTTCCAATACTAACTCTTTGCTACCAATGCCAAACCTGGACAATGACAGAAAAAGAGAAAAGAAATAT
>JACEFZ010004859.1:172500-182500 GCA_014155875.1 Cepaea nemoralis | reverse complement strand
CTTACGATCACGTTTGTGCGATGAGCACGATTTGATCACCGTAACTGTATGTCGGCCACGCCACAGTAGTCAGAGCTGTTAAAATGGGTGGATACCGGTTTCTGGGAACCACTGTTCATATCAAAGAAGTGTTGCCTAAATCTGTCAGCCAGACGTAGACCTATTCACCAGATATATCTCATGTCATAACATGTGCTGATGATCAGATAGAAACGTTACGCCTCGTGCAAGAAAAACCCTCACGGATGTGGACATTGGTCTTAGGTAATGCCAGACTCTGAGTTTTAAGGACATGCGGGTAGGTTTTACAACGAGACCTGCCTACACGCCCTTCAAACTTAGATTGTTGGATATTGATACGAAAATGTCCCCAGCTGGAAATAATATATTAATGGTTTTGCAATCTCTTTCATGGGATGTGCTCAATTATATGGCTATGGCCTGGGCATAAGACTCGTCGCTGTGATCCACATTGCTAAATGTCGAGACTCCATAGACATGTTACATAAAATGGCAACCGGCAGTCTTCGATCCGAATGAACAGACAGCGGAGTAAAACAGCGAACGTACAGACAAGCCGGCAAAATAATGCGCCAATGCAAACTGCTACATTGGAGGACTGAGCATGCATGGGAATGCCCAATGTGTGTGACATCGTTCAACGTAACATAACATAACATAACATAACATAACATAACAAACAGATATCATTTTCATGTCCTATCGTTTCATAGGCACCACTGGAAACATGTGAAAGGTTGCCTAAATATGTCGGACGAGCGTTTTGTCTTCACCCGATGTATGCCATGCCACACCGTTTGTAAATGATAGTTTCAGTGACTTTAGGCTCGCACATGAAAACTCTCTTATGGCTGTGGAAAGTGGCATTGAGGAATGTCACTCTCGGTGTCTGGAGAATATATTGAGAGGTATTGCAGCTAGGATTAAGACAGGCCACGCGAGCAACACAAGGAATAGCAAACGACAATAACAATTGCAACAACATTAACCAAAACGGACACGGAAGCAACAATAAGAGCAACAACGACAGAAGCAGCAGTAATAACAACAGCGATTAAAAATAACCCCACTTCCTGCAGCAGAAACAGCAGAAACAACAACATAAACAACGAAAACAACAGAGACAAACAACAACAGTAATTGTAGTAGCAGCGACAACCGAAACAATACTAACACATTCAGCAGTAACAGCAGCATAAAAATAGAAACAAGAGCAACAACAATAGTACTATCAAAAACAGCAACACGAACAACAGCATCAATAACAACAACAGCAGCAGCATAACCATAACAGCCACGACAACAACACTAAAACAACAGCAACAGCTACAGGATTAGAAGGAATAAAAGCAAAAGCAGCAACGACGACACAAACAACAGCAGTGGTTAAACAACAAAAGCAGCAACTGCAGCAATGTCATTCAGTAGCATCACCAACAACAGCAATAAAAACCACAGTGACAACAACAGTAGCAACATTCAATAGCACTACCAACAATAGAAATAGAAATCACAGCGGTAACAACGGTAGCACAAACAAGAATAACATCAACAACAGCAGCAGCCATAACAACAACACCAACTGTAGTATTATCAAACACAACAACACCAACAACAACATGAACAACAAGATTAGCACCAACAACAATCAAAACAATTCAATCAGGTGCCATCTCCACAATAAAGGTTGGCTGCAATGGATCTCCAATACTTTCTATCTCTCGCCCTGCCTGTGCATTGTGTCAGGCTGATGTTCGTCTATCCCTTGGTGTTATCTTCCCACTTGTATCGTTGTCCACCTCTTGCTCGCTTGCCCTCAACCGTGCCTTCCAGTGTGGTTTTATAAGAATATCATGTCGCTTAAAATGGCCGAAATATTTCACTTGCCTCCTCTTTATTTCTTTCATCAGCACTATCTTCATTCCCAGATTTTCTGGAACCTCTGCATTTGATTGCTTTTCTTTCCATGAAATACGACACATTCGTCTATATATCCACATCTCCAGGGCCTCTATTCGACTTTCTAGTTGCTTGTTCAATTGCCAGACTTCCGAGCCATACATTAGCGTTGAATATACGTAGTATTTAACAAGTCTAATTTTTATGCGTTATTAATCTCTGTAGATGTTAACACTGATTTCATGCTGTTGAAACAGGAGAACTCTTTTATGGCACACTCTTACTCTCTCTTATTGTTTTCTATTAGAATAAGTAACAAGGTTCTTCCATTTAAGACAGTAATTTCTGTAGTAGTAGTAGTACTTGCAGTTGTAGTAGTAGTAATACTTGCAGTAACAATACTAGTAATTGTAGTAGTAGTAGTAATACTAGTAGTAGTAGTTGTTGTAGTAATAGTAGTACTTATAGTAGTATAGTAGTAGTAAGAGTATTAGTAGTAGAAGTAGTAGTAGTACTTGTAGTTGTAGTAGTGGTAGTACACGTATATTGTGGTAGTAGTATTAGCAGTATTAGTAGCAGTAGCATTTGTCGTTGTAGTAATAGTAGTAGTAGTACATGTAGTTGTAGTAGTATAGTACTTGTAGTTTTAGCAGTAGTAGTAGTAGTAATTATAACAGTGTCAAAAGAAGTAACAAGACTTGATCTGGACTGAAACTTTATACTTTATTCTCAAGATGACAGGCCGTGTCTTCTCAGCTGGACTATCGGATGTTGACTAACCTTAACAACCTAATACGTCACGATTGAGCATCTCCCACCCCTTTCAGTCTCAATGCTCAATCGTGCTGTATCTGTGTTTCCCACTAGATCTTAATTATATCCAATACTGTTACACCTCCCCATGTTAATTAAAGAATTTTCCTTTTAAAGGAAAAATCTTTACTCCTAATCCCCATACTCTATTCCCTCTTTGTATTCTAATCTTCCCTAAAAATCAAGTTTGAGTAAATAATATCTCTTTTACTTCTTCTCCCAGTGATATGGTCTGATAATAAAACCTCCCCCCCCCCCCCCATATACTTCTTCTTCGACTTTTATTTATATAATACCCCGTATGATAACTCTGTTAATCCAAACAGTTTTTTTTTTCTTTTCTACATCTTGTAGTTATCTACTACATAATTCTTCATTTCTGGTTCTTTCTTGTTTCCTGTATCAAATATACATAGTATAAGAACAGCTCATAAATTATTTATCGAAATCTTTGACCTTATAAAATTTCTCATTCTTTACTATTCTGGTTCTTTCTTGGCTCATCTAGTTTCCTGTATCAAATATACATATTGTAAGAACAGCTCATAAATCCTTTATCGAAAATTTTGACCTTATACAATTTCTCATTCTTTCAAACCCCAGGACGTACAAAAACAATGTAGTTAGAAAAAGTAAAGAAGTGGTGCGCACCAAATAAAAAACATAAAGAATGAATACACGACATGACCACATGGACATACAGTAAATGTACATTTAAGACATTCACCCTTTACCTCCCTTGCCAATAAAAAAATTTTGTAAAATAATTTTTTACAACACCTTATGAAATATATCATTGTTCGTTACAAAACAATTTGGCATAATTTTTCATAAACCTTCATTTCATGTGTATTTCAGACTGACATTGCCAACCACAATTCTGTTCCAGTTTCGTTACTTCACCTTTTACCATGAGCCCATGTTCATATTTTATGAACACTTTTAATATAATTAAAGCTGGTATTTCACAGCACCTATATCTTGCCCCCGTACATCCCATCCTGCTATTTTATAAATACAGTGACGTGTGTGCAGACCCTGGATACGTCTATCCATTCGTGCACACACGTTCACCAACCATGGTTTCCCACTAGTTACTGAATGCGTAGCATTCCTTAATTATTTACTCTTAAGTTTCCCCCTACCTTATATCAATGGATAAATTAGTTTTTTATCAACTCTTTTCTGAATGAAAAAACTTAAGCAAAACCTCATCCACCTTAAACTTAAAGTTACTTAACTAACTTTATAACCATGTAACTCCATATATCAAACCATTCATGTAATCGAAATAAAATGAACACAACCCCCAAATTAAATCTGAAAAAAAAACATTAAAATGACATAACATGCATGTTATCAAAACAGAATAAAAATATTCTATTCTACCTATCACTATTGGACACTTTTACGGACCAATAGTTTTTATCAACTCAAATGCTAAGAACACAATCACCCTACTCTAAATCAATTAATCAACCAATAACAATCATTTTTCAAGACCAAATTATGAAAACAAACTCATTATGAGGCATTACAACTTAGGCTCAATAAAATAAGCAAACAATATCCCTCATCAACTCAAGCATAAAAACGTTTCCTATATGACTCATAACTCATAAAACTTAGACTTCATAAACCCAGTTTTCAACACAATTTTAACTCTCTTAAAATTACTACGTACATTGGCCCACCAGCATTAGGCTCTCATACTCAGTAAAATGACGCATATCCAGTATTTATATGACCGAGAAGACTAAACATTCTATCTGTATATCTGTTAACTACAGATCAATTATGAACATATCTGTTCTATCTACATAAACAAATCAGTAATCCAAAATTATCTATTTATTTTCTCTTAACAGCACATAGCCTCCTGAATAAGCTCTTAAGTAAGCACTGTAACCTATATCCAACATTAACTCAATGTAGTAGCCATCCTCTACTTATCAACGTACTTGTGATCTGTCCTGTCTATTATTACTATAACTTGTTAACCCCTATCTTTAAACACGGCATTTCTAACATCAATAAAAATACATTCAGCCATTGTACTAATATCTCAAGACCTCTTTTTCCACCGTTTCGTATACTTATAACTTGCTATCTGCAGTACTTTCAATTTATCTATCTCTTACGTTTCCACTTCCTCAACAACTCCAAATTTCTCTGAATAAGTGCTAACTCTATATCAACATCTTCTTCTTCGTACAACCTACTAGTCTCCTCCATATTACTACTTGACTCTGACTTTTCATCCATTTCTTCTTCTTCGTCTGTATGTCTCTCTTTAGCTGCCGCTAATCTCTTCCGTTCAACATCCCACCTAATTTGTCGATCACTCTTTCTTAAGGATCTTTCCAGTATAGGTATATCGTCTCCGCTTGTTGAACAATCTCTAATTCTCCTCTGTCTTTTCACTTCTTTATCTCTTTGACTGTCCATTCTTCTTTTCGTTGCTTGCCTAGTATTTTTAAATGGAGCACCTGTGTCTTCCTCCATACTATCATAATGAGTTTCATTTGGCCCTTCTTCTTCCATTCTTTTCGGAATTGTCTGTTCTTGTTCTTCGTAACTTGGACTTGCTAGCAACTGACTTTGTTCTGGTTCTTTTCTAAGATCTGGAGTTACTGTATCTTTTCTAAAATCTGGGGTTACTGTAGCTTTTCTAAAATCTGGGGTTACTGTAGCTTTTCTAAGATCTGGGGTTACTGTGGCCCCTCTAACAACCTGTTCATCTAAAAATTTCGCATCCGAATAATAATTATTGTTATAATTATTATTTTCTATCTCATTTTCATCTCTTCTTAAGTGTTCAACGTGTGCCCTTGCTATATGTGCTGTGACCTGGTTCTTTATAATATACGATACATTTCCAAGTTTTTCCAAAACGTAATAACCTGGAATCCAACGAGCATCAAACTTAGAGTTTCTCCTATGCTTTTTGTAATAAACTCTATCACCTACCTTAAACTCCTGTAATTTTGTATTTACATTTTTGTACTTTTTCTGTCTTTCCCTAGCTTTTATTATATTATCCTTTAACCTCATATGTGCTTTATGCATTTCTTGTATTATGGTCTCTTGAAAATCTTCACCCATATATTTCCGTCTAGGTTTTAATAAATTATCTATAGGTAATATTGGTTCCCTCCCGTGTATTAAATAAAATGGCGAAAAACCCGTGCTCTCATTTTGATTTGTACGAATAGCGCTAAGCGCAGGCCCCAAAAATAGATCCCAATCTTTTTCATGTTCATCAATAATCTTTGCCACAATGTTGTATAACGTCCGATGTTGACGCTCGTTTTTCGCATTTGACGAAGGTCTATAAAATGAGGTCTTTATATGTCTTATGTTTAAATCTTTTAATAACTTTTCGAATTTTTTATTTACAAATTCTCTACCATTATCTGTAAGTATACTTTGTGGGCAACTAAACCTTGGTACGAACTCCTGTAAAAAAATATTAATAACAGTATCCGCGCTCTTATCTGGAATTGCATAAACCTCTGGCCAAAGACTGTAGATGTCTACTATATGAATTAAATATACATTTCCTGACAATGTTCTGGGGTGTGGACCCGATATGTCTAAACTAATCTTTTGCATTGGGAAGTGAGGAATATCTGTGTCCTGTAATGGAGACTTTATTGTTTTCATGTTCCTTAATCTGCACTTTTCACACGTATCTACATATTTGCATGCAGATTTAAATAAGTTTGGCCAATAATATTTACTTGTAAGTGCTTTCACTAGTTTGTCTCTACCGAGATGTCCATTTTCATCGTGATATGCTTTTAAAAGTTCATTTTCTAAATGCCTTGGAATATATTTCCTTAGTTGTTCATTCTTTTCACACATATAATATAACTGTCCATCCTCTTGTAAGAGCAAATAATTCCTTTTATATTTGTTATCTTCTGTTTCTCGTAATTTTTCCTTTATTTGTATGATTTTTGGGTCCAAATCCTGCTCCTCTTCCATATTGAATTGTGCTAACTGTAGGTCTTCTTCCCTATGTTCCGAATCTTGATCCGATGGTAGACTATCAAATTCTTCCCCATTTATTATAGCAGAATCTAGAATATTTACTTGCCAATTCCGGTCGTCTATCTCTGGTTCGGCTGCCTCCTCTTCTGTATCTTCTGATGACTGTGGATATGGAATTCTAGACAATAAATCAGCGCATGTGTTTATCCTACCTGGTATGAACTCAATTTTCGCGTCGTACCCCTGTAGATTCAATGCCCACGTCTGTATTTTCCTGTTCTGCACTGGAGCTTCTAGAAAAGACTTTAAAGGCATGTGGTCAGTTCTAATGACAAAATTTTCGTTATGTAAGTAGTAATTAAGTTTTTGAAGAGCGTAATGAATCGCGTAAGCCTCCTTCTCGATAGTAGTCCATTTCCTTTGTGATTTACTAAGTTTATGCGACAAGAAGTAAATAGGCCTTTCATTTTTAACCCCTGGTATTCCAGATTCTTTTCCTTCATATGGTTGTACCAAACATGCTCCTACTGCATTGTCCGAAGCATCTGTGTATAGTATCAACTGTTTGTTTAAGTCTGGATGCGTCAACAGTGGTACCAGTGTTAAGCTGTTTTTTAAATAGTCGAAGGCTTTTTGACACTCATCATCCCACTTAAACCTGGCGTACTTGGTTGTTAAATTTGTAATTGGTTCAGCTATCCTTGAAAATGCTGGAATAAACCGCCTATAATACGCACATGTTCCCACAAAAGCACGTACTTCCTTAACGTTTGTTGGAGCAGGTAACTCTTTAATAACCTTTATTTTGTCCTGGTCTGGTTTAATACCCTCTCTATTTATAATATACCCCAAATATTTTGTTTCTGTTTTTAAAAATTGGCACTTACTAAGCTTCAACTTCACATCATGCTTTCTTAACCTGTCAAACACTAGTCTAATATGTTTCAAATGATCCTCCACGTCTCCCTTTGTATAGACCAATATATCATCAATATAAGCAAGAGCGAACCTTTGCATACCCTCTAGAACTTCATTTATTAAGAGCATATAGTGTGAGGGCGCCGTCTTGACACCAAAAGGCATTCGTAAGAATTCGTACGAGCCCATGTGGGTACAAAAGGCACTTTTCCGTTGCGCGTCCTCTGACATCGGAATACACCAAAACCCTGACCTTGCGTCTAACGTTGTGAAATATGTAGAGCCATTAAGTAGCCCCAAAATGTCATCAATTACCGGCAGTGGGTATGCTACATTCTTGGTGATTTTGTTCAACGCCCTGTAGTCGCAACAGAAGCGACTCGAACCATCAGGCTTGGCCACTATGACTACCGGAGATGACCATTCTGACTTCGACCTTTTTATTATTCCTGCTTTCAGCATCTCCTCTATTGCCTTTTCCATTATTTCTCTGTTTCTTAATGGAGTTCTATATGGTTTTAAACTTATTGGTGGATGATCTCCTGTGTCTATTTCCATTTTAACTGTTCGTGTCATTCCCAACTCTAAATCATTAATCGCAAACACATCCTGATTTTGCTTTATAAACTGTTCCAACACTTCCTTGTTTTCTGGCGGAGCTTTTAATTGTGACAACAATTCTTGTTCCCTTATTATTTTGTCTAGTGAATGTATATGGACTTTATTTTCTCTGGATGGATGGATCAATTCATCCATTCCGATTTTCCCTCTTCTTCCGCATCCGCGTCTGTCACTTCTCCTTTCACTAGAAGTTTCCGACACTTCTGTTCTATTCGTTGCCAATATTTCACTAATGTTATGATCTAATTTTGCTATCACACATCCTCTGTATAACTTGATTTCTCTCCCTGTGTTGTTGATAACCATTACTGGAAAGGTTAAGTGTTTATCCAACTCCATTACTCCACCTGGAACCTCCAAACCAGGCTCATCAATTATTTCCTCTTGTAACTCAGTGATTCTGACTGTGTTTCCTTCTACATAATATGGGTTTCTCTTCAGCTTCGCTTGTATCAAATTAATCGACTGTGGTTTTAACGTCGTTGTCATTTTAACCCTAACTAGTGCTGATATATGCATATCCTCTTCCATATCTATATATACGTCTCTGAATTTTAACTTATGTAAATCATAAAAAAGTCTTATTCCATTCTTTATCAAAAAATCTCTCCCTATCAACATATTTCTATTTAAACCCCTCACTACATGAAAAAGGTGTCTTATGTTGATCCCTCCTAACTTAAAATTTATCATTGTTTGTCCAACTACTTGTAAATTCTGTCCAGTAACAGAGTGTAAATTATTACTACACTTAAATACTCTACAATTTCTTACTATTTTGTATAAAAAACTTTCTTTTACTACACTAACTTGAGCTCCCGAATCTATTAATGTACGGACCCTATACTTCCCTATTTCTAATATACACGAGCTATAATCTGTTTTATCTTCTATAAATTTCTTGACTTCATCCAGTTGAAAATATTCTTTGTTCGAGCTATTATACTTGTTATTAACATACTCTCTAACACTTGGGACCCTATTATTTACCCTCCTATCATAGGTCCTGTCTAATAGGTAGGGCGCCGATTTTCCTGTGTTCTTGTACCTGTAAAATTCCTGTGTCCATCAACAACATTCCCAGTCACCCTATTATTATCATATCTACCCTGTGTATTCGACTGGACACGCCTGTTATTACAAAAACGAGAAACATGTCCCCGTTGACCACAAACCCAACAGACAATATTTGGGTTATTTGTGTTTCCCACTGACTCACTTGTAGGGTATCTCACATTTCTTCTTTCAACATAATCGCTCCTATTTCTACCTTGTAAGGTTTGTATACCGCCTCTCCTATTCCATCCGAATCTTGTTTGTCCTCTATCGACAACTCTATCGTCTCGACTACTTCCCACTTCTCTTCCTGTTCTTAATCTAAACCTACGTCTCAAATTTTCCTCTTGTACCGCGATATCCACCGCTTGTGATAACCTCTCAGGGTTTTCCCTCATCAACTTAAGTTTCAAACCATCAGATTTGATGCCATCTACAAAAATCCCTACTAACATCCTTTCCACCTCCTCCCCTCGTACATTCTGTCCTAAGAATGCTTCTTCAGCCAGGTTAATCAACCTATCGCTAAACAATTGTACCGTCTCTCCGTTATTTTGTTTAGCCTGCCTCAACACCGAAAACGCATGTTGTGGATCCGTTATTTCTGCATATTTCCTTGCTAGGTCTTCTTTGAACTGTTCCCATGTCTCATCTACTCTAGCCTCTAATTTTCTTC
>JACEFZ010004859.1:160000-167500 GCA_014155875.1 Cepaea nemoralis | reverse complement strand
AGCACCTGCACTTATAGAACATTATATCATTAATCATAATACATTATATCACCACACCTATGATACACTATATTACCGCACTATGATACATTATATTACCGCACAAGTACTGTACTCTATTCCTAATCATACGTCTAAGTTAGATATGATTAATAGCCTACCATATGCCTATTCCGGTTGATAATTGAGACTAAGCAGATCACAAACTGGATCTATGTCCGCCGATACATTATCAACATTTTGACATTGTAGTCTCTTTCAAAACCACAACTCGGAAAACTGCACCGATCTTTCAAGCTTCAGAAATCTGGTCTACTAACTCCACTTGTTTCCTGCAACGCTTTTATATCGGCTTGAGTGACGTCACCAAAAAGTCTAGACGCTAATCAGTCCAGAGTCTGGTTTTGTCCTGTTGTTCTAGACTAACTGGAGTCAAACTGCAGTTAAATTTGAATTCATTTGGGGAAATTCTAGTCTGTCTGTGAACCAGAGAATTCCCCACATCACAGAATCCATCCCGCCTGTTTTCCAGACTTTCCGTCTATACTTCAAGAGCTACTACCGCCCTGGCAGACTTTCGGCGTTGTTATTCGTTTTCTCGAACAACCCACATCATAAGAATCGCCGACGGTGTGTAGACATTTTGACGCGACGTATTTTTCTCAGTCCGTACCACATCAAAGGGCTGCCTGTTTTTTGCAGACAAATGTCGGGTCTTGTTTGTCATCGATCGGAACTAACAAGTTTAGTTATGTGACATAAGCCCCCTCCTAAGAGAGTAGTCTGCAACAACTCTTTCTTCTTGGAGTTTAGATCCAGATGATCTATTCCTCTTCTTCAGGAGCTGGATGTCTAGACAAGAAATCAGCTCCAACATTTTCCTTCCCAGGTATGTCATCATAATCATCAAGTGCCGTGCCGGCTGGCGTAGGCATTCATGGCTCTCCATAGATCTCGGTCTTTGGTTTTCTGGATCAACTCTGCTGCTGATATTCCTCCATGCCACCGTCTCAATCCATCCAGCATCACTTCTCTTGGTCTACCTCTGCCTCTCTTCCCCTCGATCTTTTCAGTTGTTACAATGTTCTTCAATGCCTCTCTTCTCATCACATGACCGAGGAAAGCTGTTTGTCTCTGTCTTATTGTTGTATATAATGTTCTAGTTTCATTAGCCTGTTTCAGGCAGTCGTCGTTAGTTACTCTGGCAGTCCAAGGAATTCGCAACATTCGTCTCAGGAACCACATCTCTGTTGCTTCTAATTTCTTCTTAATTTGTTCATTTACATTCCAAGATTCACTGCCATACAGCAAAGCTGGTTCTACATAGCATTTCAGCACTCTCTTTCTTACATTCAGTGACAGTGACTTATTGCGTAAGATACTCTTCATTTTCTGAAATGCAGCCTTTGCCTGCCCTATTCTGCTCCTAATCTCTGTTGTACATCTTCCATCTGATGTTATAAATGCCCCTAGGTATCTAAAATTATCAACTTGGTTAAGGATTTGCCCTTCTATTTCTATGTCACATTTTGGTGTCACCATTTTCTTTGATATTACCATTGTTACTGTTTTCTTGATATTCAAGTTGAGTCCTTTCCTTGCACTCTCTGTTACTACAACGTCTAATAATTGTTGTAGGTCTGTTGAATTATCCGCCACCAATACTGTGTATACACTCCACTGTAAAGTAGTATGGCTGAAGTAGCAACGACCACCGCATTAAACGGGCGTTGAGCTTCTGAGAAGTGGCCAGGAACATCAAGGGTTGATGATCCGACTGAACTCGAAACTGAACTGCCATACAAATATGGCTGGAATTTATGCACTGCCCATACGAGAGACAAACACTCTCTCTCTCGACGGTCGAATAATTCCTCTCAGCCGGGAGAAGTTTCTTGCTTGCGTATGCCACTGGTTTCAAAACCGAAGCATCGTCTTTTCCTTCCTGTAACAAAGCTGCCCCAATCACAATCCCACTTGCATCGGTTCTCAACACAAATGGTTTGGAAAGGTCCGGGAGCTGTAACACAGGTTTGCTGACCAAGGCCTCTTTCAACTGACTGTAGGCACTCTCGCATTCCGGTGTCCAAACAATTTGGTCCGGGAATCCCTTTTTCAAGGTTTCTGTTAATGGAGCTCCCAGTTCAGTGAAATGTTGGATAAATTTGTGGTAGAACCCACACAACGAGAGAAAAGATCGCACATCCTTCTTCGTTTTTGGCCTTGGAGCACATCTGATTTTCTCTAGGTTCTTTTCTTCTGGAACAATGTGTCCTGGAGTTATGGTGTCACCTAGAAATTCCAGAGTCTGGTAACCAATCATACACTTGGTTGGGCGAGCAGTAAGCCCTGCTTCCTTGAGCCTAGTGAAAACTCGTTCCAAGGATTGTAAATGGTCATCCAAGCTGTCACTGGAAATCAGAATATCATCCATGAATGAGATGATGGACGGATCCTGTAAAGGATCAAGTAAAGTCCTCATCATGCGAGTAAACACACTAGGTGCATTGCTGAGTCCAAAGGGCATGGCCTTGAATTCGTAATGTCCACTGGGGGTACTGAAAGCCAACAGTGGTCGAATCTCTGGTTTGACTGGAATCTGATAATACCCTCGACTCAGATCCACCTTTGAGAAATACCTTGCCTTATGGAGCCTTGCGAATAACTGAGTTGGATTCGGCAAAGGTTCCACCTGAAATTGTGCATGACTGTTCAGCAGTCGGTAGTCTATACACAACCGGTGTTCTCCACTTGGTTTTCGCAACAAAACCACCCCCGCAATGTATGGGGATGTGGATGACGCAATCATGTCATCCTCCAACAGTTTTTGTATTTCCTCCTCCAGGGCCTTTCTTTAGAGAATGGCACTGGGTAAACCTTTTGGCGAACAGGCTCTTGGGTGGTCAAAGTCATCTCGAACTCCACCAACCTCGTTCGTCCTGGTTTATCAGTCAGTATCTCCTTATGAGACTCGAGAACCTGGGTAATCTTTTCCCTCTCCTGGGAAGTCAGATCAGGGTTCACTTGCACATCCCTATAGGTTTCATGGTGTACCAAGGGATATTCCCTGCCCTCGTTGGTTCCCATTTCGGTCTCAACTGCAACTGCCATTGCCATGAGGTGAGCTGCTTTTCCTCCGGGTCTCTCTTCGTATTTACGCAAGAGATTGATATGGAAAATCTTCGACTTTCCCCGGATCCGGATCTGATAGTTGGTTCTGGATATCACCCTTTCCACGGGAAATGGTCCTTGCCAACCTATCTCCAGTTTGTTGTTTCCCGTTGGGAGTAGCAACAATACTTTGTCTCCCACCTCTAGAGATCTGTCTTTCGACCTACGGTTGTAATAAGCCGCATAACTTTTTCTGGCCTTTTTCAAGTTTTGATTTGCCAGAGTCCATCCCTTGTGAAGTTTTTCTTTCAGTTCCTCCACATATTTGTAAGAAGAGATAACTTCTTCTGACGTCCCCTATTCAGTCCAACTCCTCAATATGGCTTCCAACGGTCCCTTTATTGGACGACCAAACAGCAACGTAGCGGGTGGTAGTCCTGTTGAGCCATGAGGAACTTCCCGATAGGCAAAAAGTGCTGCTGGGATATATTCATCCCACCTATCAGGCTTTTCCTGTGCCAGTTTCCTGAGCATTGTCATCAACGTGCCGTTGATACACTCGACTTGTCCAATGGCTTGAGGGTGGTAAGGGCTGGTATGGATATGGTTAGAGTGGAACACCGTAAATACCTCCTCCATAAGTTTTAGACAAAACTGGGACCCATTGTCCGTCAGTATTTGATCAGGAAAACCTAATCTGGTAAAGGCCTCAATCAGTGCGTCCGCCACTCGTTTCGAGTCAATCGTGGTCAACGGTATGGCTTCACCCCACATTGTACAGCAAGCCACCATGGTGAGTATGTACATGTTCCTCTTCCTAGTCCTAGGAAGTGGACCCACAATATCGACGGCTACCCTCTCGAAAGGAGAGTTCATGATGGGCATTTCACCCAAGACCACCGGCGCTTCCAGTGTTTCGGTGCCACCCTCTGGCACTCAGGGCATGACTTCACATACCGACGCACATCACCTGTCATTCCCGGCCAATAGTAATGGCAGGAAATTCGCTGCATCGTGGCGGCAATACCCATATGTCCACTGAATGAGATCGTATGCCCCATATGAAGAATCTGGGAACGGTCGGCCTTCGGGACCACCAACTGACCATGTAGGTTGTCTGCCCTTCCCGCTCTCCTGTAGAGTATCCTATTCTTCATATAGTACTGCCCCCATTTGGGTGGATCAGCACTTTTCTGCAGCTTTTTGTAGCAAGGACGTAGAGTAGCATCCTCACTCTGGGCAGTTCGCAACTTCCCTGGCAGTGGGTTAGTCACATTTGCTTCTGCCTCATCCGTTCTCGTCTGAGAGCGAGTCTGTATTGCTCCCATACGAATTGGCTCCCTGGGCATTCCCAGAAAGACATACCGGCAACCGAGGATTACGGGGAAAATGGGATCGGTCAACACCGCGGCCTTGATGGTGCCGGTGACATATCTTGACCGAATCTCCACTCTGGCAATGGGCAATTTCATGGCTACAGCACTCTTCTGTGCAGGCTGTATCTCCGTGGTCTCACCTGTGAATTGTTCTGGATGTACCAGATCCGCAGAAATCACGGCCTCCCCGTCCAGTCCTGTGTCGTACAAACACTCCACTTGACGACCGTTAACTTCTACCAATTCCACTACAGGTGGTTTCTCCTGGTCTGTAGTCTCTCCTTCGGCCTCAACCTGTTTGGTGGGCTCCACCTTAGGTTTCCCGGGGCACACGACGAATTTAGAGTCGCCTGACTTTCCCCTGCAGTCAATAGCATTGTTCGTATTTGACCTGCAATGTTTGCACCATTTCCCTGTCCTAGATTTTCTTGTGTCGGACTTTATTGAGCTCTCCTGCTGGTGAGCTTTCTTGTCGACCTTGGCATTGTCAGTGTTCACCTCCCTTGAAGTCACTTGACATGCCGCAAAGTGAGGGTTCTTAGCCTTCAATTTGCATTCCTTCGTATTGTGAAAAGGTGACTTACAAATCGCACACCAATTCTCCGACCATTGTCGTTTTTGTGTAGAGCTCGAAGTGCTCTTGCCACCCTCCTTTGTCTTCTCCAAGTTCTCCTCTGAAGTTTTAACATATGGTTCCACCTTGTTAGTTCCTGTGCTTTTGGCTTTCTTCAGGTTATGTTTTTCTGACTTTTGGTGTTTGTAGAAAGGTTTTCTGCTGCCTCCCCATGTACCTCGACGAACCGTTCTGCCAATTTCGTCACCATGTCGATTCGTTCCGCCCCTTGTTCTCCCAAGAATGTCCTGAGAGGTTTTGACATTTGCTTTCGCATCTGGTCGACTACCATGAGCTCTTCCAGACTCTCATAGTCATGCGCGAACCCAACCAAATCCATCCACTTATGGAGATAGGCTTTCAGACGCAGACTATAGGCGGCGAACAACTCCCCCGGTTCTCGTTTCGCTCGTCGAAATTTTTTTCCGGTAGGTATGTGACGTAACTTCGAATCGTTTCAGCAGAGCCGTCTTCAACTCGTCATAATTGTTCTCATGTCCTGGTGGCAGGCGAGAATAAACCTCGTAACCAGTCCCGCGTAATCTCCAGACCCATTGCAACCGACATAGCCTCGAAGCGTTGAAGGTATTGGTCAATCTTCACTTTGTCCTCTTCGTAGATCGCTAGTGGAAATTTTATAGCATGATAGCTATGTCCACCTACTGGTGTTGAGCCAGGGAGAGAGGATCCTCCCACTGCTCCTTCAGTTTCCCCACTAGATTGCCTCTTGAGCTCGAGTTCCCGCATCCGGTACTCGTGCTCCCTTTTCTGAGCTTCTTGTTAAGCTTCCAATCTCTTAGCAGCCTGTTCAGCTTCAAGTGTCTTAGCTGCTTGCTCAGCTTCAAATTTCTTAGCTGCCTGCTCAGCTTCAACGTTCTTAGCTGCTTGCTCAGCTTCAAATTCCATCCTTGTCATGGCTTGCTCTGCTTCCAATTTCTTAGCAGTTTGTTCTGCTTCCAATTGCCTAGCAGCCTGTTTTATCTCCATCCTTCTCCATTCCAACTCGGCCTTTCGATATTCCCTTTCTGCTTCACGATACTCTCTCTCCAACTCCTGTACGTAATCCGTTAGTGCAGAACCCGACAAACCCATTTCTTCCCCTTTTACCCTTAGTTCTGCCGTAGTTAGTTTAGGAGTGGCCATGGTTTAGAGAGGTCATATAGTAGATAGAATATTACTTATCTTTAACCAAATATATAGATAATGTCTAAGTACAATTAATCTATATATTTAATAACAACCCACACAACACAACCACATAGTGACAAGAGTAGAATTAGGACCACAGACCTATGCAGACATGTGAGGTGTGAACAGGTAAGATAAGTGTCTTAACCCCTATCCACATTCACTCTAGCTGGATTCTCACTAATAGGATATCTCCATCCTTTAACTAAAGATCCCGTATAAAAAGATCCCGCTTATGAAAGATCCCATTGTCCAAAGATCCCTTGTACGAAAGATCCCATTGTCCAAAGATCACGTTTACGAGCCCCCAATAAATGTCGTGAGTTCCCGCTTACGAGAGATCCCGCTATCCAAAGATTCTGTTGACGAGCGCCCAATAAATGTCCTGTGTAAAAAGAATGAATGTATTAGTTATTTGCTCTTCTTTACCACTTTAGTGTCGTCCCTGGAGTAAGGGGAATCAACACCCACATTTCTTTTAATTCAATATCACTATCCTGGAGATATCCAGTAGACTCCGTCCACAACACCCCCTCAATCTGAAGACACCTTCTTCTCACTCTTGCTCACCCCTGGATCATGTCCTCCGTCATTCTTCCCCAACATAACATACTTGACAACTCTAGCTTCAACACATAAAAACAAGAAAGTTATTAAAGCAAAGAGTATATGTAGGAGAAGTGTGTGTGTGTGTGTGTGTGTGTGTGTGTGTGTGTGTGTGTGTGTGTGTGTGTGCATATATATATATATATATATATATATATATATATATATATATATATATATATATATATATATATATATATATTGTGTAGAATGTGTGACGTATATTCTAAAGTGTATGTAGACTCAGATCAGTGTTCAGGAGTTTAGTCATTTTTCATCACTATGCTAAGAACACACCAGAACCAGGTATTCCATAAAAAACACCTCACCGAGCTGATGCTTCTCCGGTCACGTGAAGACTTCCTTCGTTGTCTCTTGAACCACTAGGATGCTTGGACATCCATGACAAACACTGTCTAATGCGAGTCTTCAATCTGATTCACACTATGAATTTCCTCTTATTTAACTAACTGTTAATCAGAGAATTCTAACACTATTTTCACTGTTACTGGGGAAATCTTACTTGATCTAGTGTCACTGGTTGTAAAGATTCCCCACATCAACAACACAATCTGAATGTTCCAGGTATTTGTATAAAAGTTATCT
>JACEFZ010004859.1:0-155000 GCA_014155875.1 Cepaea nemoralis | reverse complement strand
TGTAACGTATATGAGACGTGTATGCGAAGACAATGTGTGTCGTGTATTATAACATAAATGTATGTGTCAGCCCTCAAAGTTCAGGATCATAGTGTACACATCATGGCAAGGATCACACGACGTCACAAGACTCATCACACGGGACCTCACCGATGTCGTATCCTTCTATTAAAAAGTTATTGTCTATACTCCAATAGAGTCCTTTATTTTTGTTCTAGTCATAAGTGAACTGAATATCCATCACTACTGGTGTGTTAAAACTGGTATGACCTAAACTCATTCGGTATTTATCCTGTAGGATACATATACCATTCAGCTCCACTGAGCAATGTTGATCATCTTCCTCTAGCATAATCTCTGTTGTAAAGTTGCTGGCCAATCTTCCTTCGCCAAACTTTATCCGGGATCGGATGTTTCCTGGTTTCGTGTTCTTCATTCCAACCAGAGGGAACCTGTAACATAAATCATATAACCGGTGATAGCCTCCCCGTCACTGATCTCTATTAGATGATCGTGGGCCATCGGCCTCGCTCAGAAAATATAATGAACCTATCAGGGACAGATGAACTTACCACATAGGTTATCATCAGGCCAAGACAAGAAAAAAAAATCAGTAAACAGAATGCGGAACACCCCCCCCCCCCTTCCCACACCAGGGAGCACCCACTGCAATATCCCAATTATCCCTCATTACTCAATCCTCAATTAGTAAAGCTTATCAACACTTCACTAATCTATTTTCAACTAACAGAGCCAAGTATCACTTCCCTACTCTAGTTAGTTTTCCACTAACAGTGCTAATCATCACACTTTAGTTTTAACAAGCCTACAGCCTATATTAATTAGAACTAATTATAATAGGTTCTACCATAGGCAACACTGCAGTTAGATCAAATTACATCCACTCTTGCCATGACAGGCACGTGTAAAATTAAATTAACTCAATTCGCACACGGTAGACGTTTTCCCATCAGAACCACAGTGCCGAAGCACGTCTTCTACAATCCAAGGTTTGCGTTCAACTGCCCTCTCCAATCATGGTTTTCTGGCAAACCCCTAAAATTGGTCACGTGACATGGTTGATGTCCTGCAGGTGTTATTTGGGCATATCATCCATTGTCAAGAATCGATTTTCCCTGGCCCAGTCACTGTCAAAGCTGTCATCACCCGTTTTGACTCCCCCAACAAACCAACGAGTTACTGTATGATCCCAACAACAGTTTTCCCCCAACAAGCCGCCAATCCTCTTGATGTTCCGGAAACTATAAATTGACAGATGTACTGTCATCTTCCGTGCTGAGCAGTTGCGTTTTCCCTCCGAATTGTTTATAATCTGTCAAAGCGATGTACGATTCAGCGCACTCACTTCCCCTATACATCTGCAACTGTTAATTTTGCCCGACATGTGATGGCCGACATCCGATTGCCACCATGATGCCACGGGTTCCATCTGTATTCAAATGTTGACAAACTGTCAAAGCGATGCCGGGATCCATCTCACTCACTACCGAGTGTTCCAAATCCGTTAGAGATGTACACGTGCAGCTACAAATATTGTCCTGGGATTTTGACATCCGATTTGTTTATACTGTTAGTAAAATAGTTGTCGCTGGCAGATAGTCCGTTTTATCAGAAAGCCTCTATAATAATCAACGGGTTAAACGCAAGGTTTTATTTTGTGACATAGGCTTAAGAGAGTAGTCCATCTCACTCTTCTCCACCGTGAGATTAATCCAGATGATTCATTTTTCTTTTTCAGGAGCTGGGTGTCTTGACAAGAAATCCGCTCCAACATTTTCCTTCCCAGGAATGTACTCCACTGTGAAATTATAAGGTTGTAGTAACAGCGACCACCGCATCAAACGGGCGTTGAGCTTCTGAGAAGTCGCCAGGAACATCAGGGGCCGATGATCCGACTGGACTCGAAACCCAACTCCATACAAATATGGCTGGAATTTTCGCACTGCCCATACGAGAGACAAGCACTCTCTCTCGACGGTTGAATAATTCCCCTCCGCCTGTAGAAGCCTCCCACTTGCGTATGCCATAGGTTTCAAAACCGAAGCATCGTCCCTTCCCTCCTGTAACAAAGCTGCCCCAATCCCAATCCCACCCGCATCCGCTCTCAATACAAAGGGTTTTGACAGGTCAGGGAGCTGTAACACAGGTTTGCTGACCAAGGCCTCCTTTAACTGACTATAGGCATTCTCACATTCTGGTGTCCAAATGATTTAGTCTGGGAATCCCTTTTTCAAGGTTTCCGTCAACGGAGCTCCCAGTTCAGTGAAATGTGGGATAAATTTGTGGTAGAACCCACACAACGAGAGAAAAGATCGCACATCCTTCTTCGTTTTAGGCCTTGGTGCATTTCTGATTTTCTCCAGGTTCTTCTCTTCTGGGACAATGTGTCCTGGAGTGATGGTGTGACCTAGAAATTCCAAAGTCTGGTAACCAATCATGCACTTGGTTGGACGAGCAGTAAGTCCTGCTTCCTTGAGCCTATTAAACACTCTTTCCAAGGATTGTAAGTGGTCATCCAAGCTGTCACTGGAAATCAGAATATCATCCATGAATGATATGATGGACGGATCCTGTAACGGATCTAGTAAAGTCCTCATCACGCGAGTAAACACACTAGGTGCATTGCTGAGTCCAAAGGGCATGACCTTGAATTCGTAGTGTCCACTGGGTGTACTGAAAGCTAACAGTGGTCGAATCTCCGGTTTGACTGGTATCTGATAGTACCCCCGACTCAGATCCACCTTTGAAAAGTACCGAGCCTTATGGAGCCTAGCGAATAACTGAGTTGGATTCGGCAAAGGTTCCACCTGACATTGTGTGTGACTGTTCAGAAGTCGGTAGTCTATACACAACCGGTGTTCTCCACTTGGTTTCCGTAACAAAACTACCCCTGCATTGTATGGGGATGTGGATGGTGCAATCACGTCATCCTCCAGCAGTTTTTGTATTTCCTCCTCCAGGGCCTTTTCTTTAGAGAATGGCACTCATCATCATCATCATCATCAAGTGCCGTGCCGGCTGGCGTAGGCGTTCATGGCTCTCCATAGATCTCGGTCTTTGGTTTTCTGGATCAACTCTGCTGCTGATATTCCTCCATGCCACCGTCTCAATCCATCCAGCATCACTTCTCTTGGTCTACCTCTGCCTCTCTTCCCCTCGATCTTTCCAGTTGTTACGATGTTCTCCAATGCCTCTCTTCTCATCACATGACCGAGGAAAGCTGTTTGTCTCTGTCTTATTGTTGTATATAATGTTCTAGTTTCATTAGCCTGTTTCAGGCAGTCGTCGTTAGTTACTCTGGCAGTCCAAGGAATTCGCAACATTCGTCTCAGGAACCACATCTCTGTTGCTTCTAATTTCTTCTTAATTTGTTCATTTACATTCCAAGATTCACTGCCATACAGCAAAACTGGTTCTACATAGCATTTCAGCACTCTCTTTCTTACATTCAGTGACAGTGACTTATTGCATAAGATACTCTTCATTTTATGAAATGCGGCTTTTGCCTGCCCTATTCTGCTCCTAATCTCTGTTGTACATCTTCCATCTGATGTTATAAATGCCCCTAGGTATCTAAAATTATCAACTTGGTTAAGGATTTTCCCTTCTATTTCTATGTCACATTTTGGTGTCACCATTTTCTTTGATATTACCATTGTTACTGTTTTCTTGATATTCAAGTTGAGTCCTTTCCTTGCACTCTCTGTTACTACAACGTCTAATAATTGTTGTAGGTCTGTTGAATTATCCGCCACCAATACTGTGTCATCTGCATAGCGTATATTATTTATATTATAACCTCCAACTAGTATTCCTGGCATCTCTTTGATCTCTCTCATTATTACTTCGCTATACAGGGAGAAAAGATCTGGTGACAAGACACACCCTTGTCGTACTCCTAGCTTTATCTGTTCGTAACTACCCTCTTTATTTCCCATTTTAATTGCTGCTACTTGGTTCCAGTAAATATTCTTTATTATTCTTAAATCTTTTCCATCAGTGTTGATATCTTCCAACATTTTAATCAGTTCATCATGTTTTACTTTATCAAATGCCTTAGTATAATCTATGAAGCACAAATATATGTCCCTCTGTTTCTCTATTGACCTTTCTATTAGTGTCCGCAATGTATAAATTGCATTGTTTGTGCCCTTTCCTTCCACAAATCCATACTGTTCTTCACTAATTTCCATTTTTATTTTCTTTTTGGTTCTTCTCATTATGATTCTGAGTAGAAGCTTAGTGATATGGTTTATAAGGTTAATTGTACGAAAATCTTCACAATCAATTGCTCCTGGTCTTTTTGGTATAGCTATAAATACAGATTTCAGCATATCACTGGGTAAATATCCACTGCTGTAAATATCATTCAACATTTTGGTTAATATATCTACTCCAAATTCTCCCAAAACTTCTAATTCTTCTATTGTGATTTCATCTGGCCCAGCTGTTTTTCCTTTCTTCATACGTTTCATAGCGTCAGCGACTTCTTCTTTCAGAATAGGTGGACCTTCTAAGTTACTATCTTCTGTTAATTCTGCCCTTTCTCCTTCATATAATTCTCTTATATACTCATTCCACCTCTTCATTATAGCATCTTCCTCTAATATTATCTTTCCTGTTTTTGATTTCAAACACCCTGTATTTATTCTTATTTTTTTTCCTGTAAGCTCACTGATTTGTCTGTGCATATTTTTTGTATCTTTAATGGAATTTAATTCAATTTTTTTGCATTGCTCGTTTAACCAACTTTCTTTAGCCTTTCCACATTTATCTTTTATTTCTTTATTTATCTTAGCGTATTCTTGTTTGTCATTTTTATACTGTTTTCTTTTGTCCATCAGGTTTAAGATATCTTCATTCATCCATTTTTTCTTAGCTATTTTGCCTCTCTCTGGTAATACTTCTTTGCTAGTTTGATGAATGGAGTCCCTTAACATTTCCCATTGTTCATCTATACTCTGTATTTTAGTTATTGCATTGTACCTATTTTTCACAGTCACTCTGTATTGTTCTTGCATTTCTTTATCTATTTTTAGAACCTCTTTATTAAGTCTCATGTTCTTAACCATTTTTTTCCCTCTCTTTAATCTTACTTTTATTTGTCCACATAGTGGTACATGATCACTATTACAGTCAGCACCAGGCATTGTCTTTACATTAATTAAAGCATTTCTAAATCTTTTATTAATTAGTATGTAGTCAATTTGGTTGCGTATTTTCTTATCAGGGCTTATCCATGTGTACAGTCGTCTTTTATGGTGTTTAAACCATGTGTTTCCAATTATCATATCATTGATATTTGCCCATTCTATTAGCTTTTCCCCTCTTTCATTTCTTGTACCTAAACCATAATTCCCCACTACATCCTCCATTTTTCCCTTTCCTACTTTTGCATTAAAATCACCAAGTATTATCTTTATTTCTTGTGATCCAATTTGAGCCATCGCCATTTCTATTTCGTCGTAAAAGTGTTGTATTTCTTCATCACTACTGCTTGCTGTTGGCGCATATACTTGTATAATATTTATGTCTATTGGTTTGCCTTTGATTTTTACCATAATAACTCTATCTGAAATACACCAGTATCCATTAATTGACTTGGCTGTTTTTTCGTCTAATATTATTCCTACACCTTTTTCATGTGTATCCCCTCCAGAATAAATTATTGTGTGATTGTCAGCTATAATTTTGCCCGATCCCTTCCATCTCATCTCACTAACGCCTAGTATATTCATTTTCATGCTATCCATCTCTCTTAGAACATTGGTCAACTTTCCTAGCTCATTTAATGTCCTAACATTCCATGTTCCTACTCTAAATTTATTTATTTTAGTTAAGATTTTGCCATCAGTAGCTGGATGACGGTCTGGTGTCACCTGTGGCTCATGACTGTCCCTACCGGACGAGGATGCCCTAAGACAGCCATTAACGTCCTTCACTAACTTTGATTTATGTTTTGCCATGAAGTCTTGGGAAGATAATGTGGTGGTTTCCCCTTGCCTTCCACATTCACATGGTGGTCTTTTTACCTCTGCTTTTGACAGCCATTTCCGACTGCAAGGACAAGTGAGTGCCCTGCTCTGCTCAGCTGCAGAGTTGTCCACTTATTCCGGTGGATACTCGGTCCCCAGAGCTGTGTTAGCCACACCGTAGTGTGTTTCCATCCTCTACCGCGTGGAGGTGCAGTTGGGATTTTCCCTTCATAAAGTTATGGTCTCTGACCAAAACTCTCCAGTACTTTTAGAGGATGGCACTGGGTAAACCTTTTGACGAACAGGCTCCTGTGTGGTCAAAGTCATCTCGAAGTCAACCAACCTCGTTCGTCCTGGTTTATCAGTCAGTATCTCCTTATGAGACTTGAGAACCTGGGTTATCCTTTCCCTCTCCTGGGAGGTCAGATCAGGGTTCACTTGCACATCCCTATAGGTTTCCTGGTGTACCAAGGGATATTCCCTGCCCTCGTTGGTTCCCACTTCTGTCTCCACTGCAACTGCCATTGCCATGAGGTGCGCTGTCTTGTCTCCGGGTCTCTCTTCGTATTTCCGCAAGAGATTGATATGGAAAATCTTCGACTTTCCCCGGATCCGGATTTGATAGTTGGTTCTGGATATCACCCTTTCCACGGGAAATGGTCCTTGCCAACCTATCTCCAGTTTGTTGTTTCCCGTTGGGAGTAGCAACAAGACTTTATCTTCCACCTCTAGAGATCTTTCTTTAGACCTTCGATTGTAGTAAGCCGCATGTCTTTTCCTGGCCTTTTTCAAGTTTTGATTTGCCAGAGTCCATCCCTTGTGGAGTTTTCCTTTCAGTTCCTCCACGTATTTATAGGATGAGATCACTTCTTCTGACGTCCCCTCTTCAGTCCAACTCCTCAACATGGCTTCCAACGGTCCTTTGATTGGACGACCAAACAGCAACGTAGCGGGTGGTAGTCCGGTTGAGCCATGAGGAACTTCCCGATAGGCAAAGAGTGCTGCTGGGATATATTCATCCCACCTATCAGGTTTTTCCTGCGCTAGTTTCCTGAGCATTGTTATCAACGTGCCGTTGAAATGCTCTACTTGTCCATTGGCTTGAGGGTGGTAAGGGCTGGTATGTATGTGGTTAGAGTGAAACACCCTAAATACCTCCTCCATGAGTTTTCCACAAAACTGAGTTCCATTGTCCGTCAGAATTTGATCCGGAAAGCCTAATCTGGTAAAGGCCTCCATCAGTGCGTCCGCCACTCTTTTCGAGTCAATCGTGGTCGACGGTATAGCCTCACCCCACATTGTACAGCAATCCACCATTGTGAGTATATACATGTTCCTCTTCCTAGTCCTGGGAAGTGGACCCACGATATCGATGGCTACCCTCTCGAAAGGAGAGTTCATGATGGGCATCTCACCCAACACCACCGGTGCTGTCCAGTGTTTCGGTGCCACCCTCTGGCACTCAGGGCATGACTTCACATACCGACGCACATCATCTGTCATTCCCGGCCAATAGTAATGGCAGGAAATCCGCTGCATGGTTGCGGCAATACCCATGTGTCCACTAAAGGAGATGGTATGCCCCATATGAAGAATCTGGGACCGGTGAGCTTTCGGGACGACCAACTGACCGTATAGGTTGTCTCCCCTTCCTGCTCTCCTGTAGAGTATCCTATTCTTCATGTAGTACTGCCCCCGTCCTGGTGGATCAGCACTTTTCTGCAGCTTTCTGTAGCAAGGACGTAAAGTATCATCCTAACTCTGGGCAGTTCGTAGCTCCCCCGGCATTGGGTTAGTCACAATTGCGTCTGCCTCTTCCGTTTTCGTCTGAGAGCGAGTCTGCATTGCTCCCATATGGATTGGCTCCCTGGGCTTCCCAGAAAGACATACCGGCAACTTAAGATGACTGGAAAAATGGGATCGGTCAATACAGCGGCCTTGATGGTGCCGGTGACGTACCTTGACCGAATATCCACATTAGCAATGGGCAACTTCATGGTCACATCACTCTTCTGTGCAGGCTGTATCTCCATTTTTTCACCTGTGAATTGTTCTGGATGTACCAGATCCGCAGAAATCACGGCCTCCCCGTCCAGTCCTGTGTCGTATAAACACTCCACTTGACGACCGTTAACCTCTACCAATTCCACTACAGGTGGTTTTTCCTGGTCTGGAGTCTCTTCATCGGCCTCGACCTGTTCGGTGGGCTCCACCTTAGGTTTCCCTGAGCACACGACGAATTGAGTGTCTCCTGACTTTCCCCTGCAGTCAATAGCATTGTGCGTATTCGACTTGCATTGGTTGCACCATTTCCCTGTCCTAGATTTTCTAGTGCCGGACTTGAGTGAGCTCTCCTGGTGGCGAGCTTCCTTGTTGACCTTGGCATTTTCCGTGACAACCTCCTTGGAAGTCACTTGACATGCTGCGAAGTGAGGGTTCTTAGCCTTCGATTTGCAGTCCCTCGTATTGTGAGAGGGTGACTTACAAATTGAACACCACTTCTCCGACCACGGTCGTTTTGGTGTAGAGCTTGAAGTGCTCTTGCTTCCCTCCTTCTTCTTCTCTGAACTATCCTCTGATTTTTGCACATAAGGTTCCCACTTTTTGGTTCCTGAGTTTTTGGCTTTCTTCTTGTCATGTTTATCTTGACTTTTGGAGTTGGTGGAAAGGTTTTCCCCTGCCTCCCCATGTACCTCGACGAACCGTTTTGCTAATTTAGTCACGAGGTCAATACGTTCCGCTCTTTGTTCTCCCAGGAACGTCCTGAGAGGTTTAGACATTTGCTTCTTCAGCTGGTCGACCACCATGAGCTCTTCCAGACTCTCATAGTCATGTGCGAACCCAGCCAAATCCATCCACTTATGGAGATAAGATTTTAGACGCAAACTGTAGGCGGCAAACAACTCCCCCGGTTCTCGTTTCGCTGCTCGAATTTTTTTCCGGTAGGTATGCGACGTAACCTCGAATCGTTTCAGCAGAGCCGTCTTTAACTCGTCATAATTGTTCTCATGTCCTGGTGGCAGGCGAGAATAAACCTCGTATCCGGTCCCGCGTAAACCCTGGAATAGCTTAAGATTCCATTTGTTACGCTCCAGACTCATAGCAACCGACATCGCCTCGAAGCGTTGAAGGTACTGGTCAATCTTCTCTTTGTCCTCCTCGTAGACCGCTAAAGGAAACTTCATAGCATGGTACCCATGTCCACCTACTGGTGTTGAGCCTGGGATGGAGGAACCTCCAACTGCTCCCTCAGTTTCTCCATTAGATTGACTCTTCAACTCGAGTTCCCTCATCCAGTACTCGTGCTCCCTTTTCTGTGCTTCCTGTTCAGCTTCTAATTTCCTAGCTGCTTGCTCAGCTTCAAATTTCTTAGCTGCTTGCTCAGCTTCCAATTTCTTAGCTGCTTGCTCAGCTTCCAATTTCTTAGCTGCTTGTTCCAACTCCATCCTTCTCAATTCCCACTCGGCCTTTCGATCTTCCCGTTCTGCTTGACGATACTCTCTCTCCACTTCCTGTATGTAATCCGTTAGAGCAGAACCCACCAATCCCATTTCTTCCCCCTTTGCCTTTAATTCTAACGTGGTTAGTTTAGGGGTGGCCATTATACAGAGAGGTAAGCTAGCAGGTCGAGTACAATATAACTGCAAATTACTATACAGATATATGAACAAGTACTATAAATCTAGATATTACCACACACAGCACATTCACTCAGTGACAAGAGTAGAATCAGGACCACAGACCTATGCAGACGTGTGAAGTGTGAACAGGTAAGATATAAGTCCTAACCCCTATCCACATTCACTCTAGCTGGATTCTCCAATATGATATCTCCCTCTTATAACTAAGGATCCCGTGTCAAAAGACCCCGTTGTCAGAAGATCCCACTGTCAAAGGATTCCGTTTACGAGAGATCCCACTGTCCAAGGATTCCGTTTACGAGAGATCCCGCTGTCCAAGGATTCCGTTTACGAGAGATCCCGCCGTCCAAAGATCCCGTTTACGAGAGATCCCGCTGTCCAAAGATTCCGTTATCGAGCCCCCAATAATGTCGTGTCCTCCTTTAAAGTGTCGTCCCTGGAGTGAGGAGAGTCAACACCCACATTATAATATTTCTTCCCTTATCAATATCCTGGAGAATCCACCAGCTTCCGTCCAACACACTCCATCAGCCCATGGACACCTTTTCCTATCAATCTCTCACTGTCGTACTATGCCCCCTCTCATACCTCCCCAACGCAACATACTCAACAACTCTTGCTTCTAAAAATTAATAAAGATTAATTTATTAAAAGAAAAGTGTAACGTATATGAGACGTGTATGCGAAGACAATGTGTGTCGTGTATTATAACATAAATGTATGTGTCAGCCCTCAAAGTTCAGGATCATAGTGTACACATCATGGCAAGGATCACACGACGTCACAAGACTCATCACACGGGACCTCACCGATGTCGTATCCTTCTCTCCAGACATGTCCTCCTCCAGGAACTCTGATGACCATGAGATCTAAATCTCATGTAAATATATAATCCGTGGAAAATACTAGTATTGTTCCTAACATAACTGTTCTTAATAGTTTATAGAAACTCCGGCTTCATAATTCCGGCGCGGTGAAACAAACATGGAACACTGTCCTATGAACAGGACTTGTCTCTTGCTAAATGTTCTCTAGTTCTTCCTATAAAAAGTTATTGTCTATACTCCAATAGAGTCCTTTATTTTTGTTCTAGTCATAAGTGAACTGAATATCCATCACTACTGGTGTGTTAAAACTGGTATGACCTAAACTCATTCGGTATTTATCCTGTAGGATACATATACCATTCAGCTCCACTGAGCAATGTTGATCATCTTCCTCTAGCATAATCTCTGTTGTAAAGTTGCTGGCCAATCTTCCTTCGCCAAACTTTATCCGGGATCGGATTTTTCCTGGTTTCGTGTTCTTCATTCCAACCAGAGGGAACCTGTAACATAAATCATATAACCGGTGATAGCCTCCCCGTCACTGATCTCTATTAGATGATCGTGGGCCATCGGCCTCGCTCAGAAAATATAATGAACCTATCAGGGACAGATGAACTGACCACATAGGTTATCATCAGGCCAAGACAAGAAAAAAAATCAGCAAACAGAATGCGGAACCCCCCCCCCCCCCCTTCCCACACCAGGGAGCACCCACTGCAATATCCCAATTATCCCTCATTACTCAATCCTCAATTAGTAAAGCTTATCAACACTTCACTAATCTATTTTCAACTAACAGAGCCAAGTATCACTTCCCTACTCTAGTTAGTTTTCCACTAACAGTGCTAATCATCACACTTTAGTTTTAACAAGCCTACAGCCTATATTAATTAGAACTAATTATAATAGGTTCTACCATAGGCAACACTGCAGTTAGATCAAATTACATCCACTCTTGCCATGACAGGCACGTGTAAAATTAAATTAACTCAATTCGCACACGGTAGACGTTTTCCCATCAGAACCACAGTGCCGAAGCACGTCTTCTACAATCCAAGGTTTGCGTTCAGCTGCCCTCTCCAATCATGGTTTTCTGGCAAACCCCTAAAATTGGTCACGTGACATGGTTGATGTCCTGCAGGTGTTATTTGGGCATATCATCCATTGTCAAGAATCGATTTTCCCTGGCCCAGTCACTGTCAAAGCTGTCATCACTCGTTTTGACTCCCCCAACAAACCAACGAGTTACTGTATGATCCCAACAACAGTTTTCCCCCAACAAACCGCCAATCCTCTTGATGTTCCGGAAACTATAAATTGACAGATGTACTGTCATCTTCCGTGCTGAGCCCTTCCGTTTTCCCTCCGACTTGTTTATAATCTGTCAAAGCTATGTATGATTCAGCGCACTCACTTCCCCTATACATCTGCAACTGTTAATTTTGCCCGACATGTGATGGCCGACATCCGATTGCCACCATGATCCCACGGGTTCCATCTGTATTCAAATGTTGACAAACTGTCAAAGCGATGTCGGGATCCATCTCACTCACTACCGAGTGTTCCAAATCCGTTAGAGATGTACACGTGCAGCTACAAATATTGTCCTGGGATTTTGACATCCGATTTGTTTATACTGTTAGTAAAATAGTTGTCGCTGGCAGATAGTCCGTTTTATCAGAAAGCCTCTATAATAATCAACGGGTTAAACGCAAGGTTTTATTTTGTGACAATAAGAAGTTTGACAGTACAGGAGACACAAGGTTGTGGACAGACATGATGACCAACTAGTCACGTCATGGGCTATAAGAAGATTGACAGTACAGGAGACACAAGGTTGTGGACAGATATGTCCAACTAGTCACGACATGGGCTATAAGAAGATTGACAGTACAGGACAGTACAAGAGACACAAGGTTGTGGACAGACATGATGACCAACTAGTCACGTCATGGGCAATAATAAGATTGTCAGTACAAGAGACACAAGGTTGTGGACAGACATGACGACCAACTACACACGTCATGGGCTATAAGAAGAAGCAATTATCCCCGGAATAATAATAATGGTACAGACTTAAAGGTATGACGTTTGTCTCTAGCTAGAGATGACTTCGGAGCAAATCCAATTTAGAATTACATAAAATACGACTAGTGAATGCCATTGCTGAGGAAGGCTAACCTCATTAAAAAATGCCCGCCGGAAGCCGGAAGTGTCGTCCTACGGGTGGCAAACTAAAAATTGACACTACGCAATTACGTCCGAGTGAAATGTCTCGTCCGAATGTCTCTCGTGCTAGGAACAGCTCTGACTACCTAGGTTCCGAATGCCGCTCTTGTTCGGAACAGCTCTGACTAGGTAGTTTTCCGAATGTCTGTCGTGCCTGGAACAGCTCTGACGGGCACAACGACAAGCACATGTCCGAAAACTCGCTGAGTGGATACCGTCTGCAAACCTGTCTGGTTTGTGCGGGAATGGCCCGGGGCAAACGAAATGACCAATATATTGAAGTGAGGATTTAAAGCAGCCATGAGCAGGACGTGACGATTTCCCTCGGTGAGCCCAGATCCAGGGCGTTATGTGTCGGCCCTGCAACTATGGAAGCAACCTTGGATGGCGGAAAATGCTATGGACTGTCCCTGCCTTCCTTTGAGGGATGACCGTTGTCTTCGACCGTTCTAACTTGGCCATCATGGTTGTAGATGGCACCACAAAAGTGAGAGTCTCCCAGGAATGCTACCTGGTCAAAAAAGCACGCTAAAGTCGATGTGTTGGCCTACGGGTTTCGGCCCAAGGGCGCATAACAGACACACCGCAATCACATCTGAAAAAACACTCCGGATGAACGAAAAGAAGAGAAGAAGAATGCCATTGATGAGGGCCGGCTATCCCAGTGGCTAGAACTCCGGATTCTCCTTCGGGAGACCTGGGCAAGGTGTGGATTTTTTCGGTGGGGTACAAAGTGAAAATCACAACCTGCGCAGTTCACTGCGACTGCACTAGCCATTTGGCCTTTATTCCTCAGGCTCAAGGCATTCCCCCGCCCCATTGTCCTACAACTCAAGGTACTATAGATAGTAGATGTCAGTTCAGAACTGGCACTATTAGCCACCGGACGCTGATGCATATGCTGGGGGGAGGATCTGAACACCTATGGACCTGTCCGGAGTGCAATGAAGATACCCCAACTGATAACTGATAACTGACAGATGTCAGTTTTTTGTTTGGCAGTGAATGACATTCTCTTTCATGACCCGCGATAGTTGACCCGACGTTTATCCTTCACGGATAAGTACGATAAACTATGGAGCCCGTGTGGTTGTTTTGTTCGTTCACAGATCTCCTGGCTATCCCGACGGTCGAGAAAAACTGGCTTGGAATAACCCTGCCCAGGATACAAATCAAACATTATCAAACCGGTCTGCAAACATATGTACAACATGGTGTGATTCCTACAGAGGCCATAGAAACATTCAGAATTCCGGGGATCAATCAGGAGGCCGACTTTACTTTCCATAGCTGATTCCAATTTTAGACTGTGTCGATCTGGTAATTAAAACAAATGGTCTCATTACGATTTGGAACCGAGGAACAATGATACGTCATGCTAGTGTGCTAATCACTGTACTTCTGTTGACCACCAGACAACCAGACAGCTGACGATGACATCATTGTCTCAGTCAGTTGAATATATAGTCTCAGTCAGCTGAAGATAATGTCAAAGTCTCAGTCAGCTAAAGATAATATCAAAGTCCCAGTCAGCGGAAGATAATATGAAAGTCTCAATCAGTCAAAGATAATATCAAGGCCCAGTCAGCTGAAAATAATATAAAAGTCCCAGTCAGTGGAAGATAATATCATAGTCCCAGTCGGCTGAAGATAATATCAAAGTTCCTGTCTGGTGAAGATAATATACAACTCTCAGTCAACTGAAGATAATATCAAAACACGGGCAACTGAACATAATTTTAAACAAACAATCAGCTGTACATAATATAACAGACAGGCCAGCCGAAGACAATGTCAAAGTCCCAGTCAGCTGAAGATATATAAAACTCAAAAAGTCAGCTGAAGATATATACAACTCAAATTCAGCTGAAGATAATATCAAATTTACAGTCAGCTGAAGATATATAAAACTCTCAGCAGCTGAAGATAATATCAAACTTATAGTTAGCTGAAGATAATTTTAGACAAACAATCAGCCGAAGATAATATAACAGACACGGCCAGGTGAAGACAATATTAAACTAACAGTTTAGAAGATAATATTAGCGACTTGAGCATATAATGAAATAAGTCTTTTTTGAAGCGAGAAAATCAAGCGTTGTGTTTCGCCTGGTAGAATTCATGGAACGAAGCCTCCCTTCTTGAAATCTCTTCTTTAAACATTTGGTAAATACTTTCATATGTGAGCATTAATATTTTTATGCACATTTCTGTTTGTTTTAGCCTTGCTCATTTTCGTAATCCTTCTTGAATATTAGTGTGATCTTTCTGTAAAATATTTGTACAGTAATAAACAGCCTGTCTTTGTTTCATTAATTTTATTTTCGTACATTGCGGATTCGTGTGTATTAAGCCTATTATGTTTTATTACAAACCATTTAATTTACGAATGTGTGTTTGACAGATTTTCACGCAGTTGTCGTAACGCTGTATTATGACAGAATTGTAATGAAAAGACGGGAAGTGGGAAAGAAATATTTAAGTTATGTAACCAGTAATCAGTTATAAGCATCGTGTAATGCAGCAGATTATGGCAATCAGAGTATGATGAACGAATGAGTCATGGAAAACTTGCATGGTAGTTATAAACACGCATGCGCCATCACTAACATGTTAGCTTTCAACGATTGTGGTAGCTCGGGTGTAGTTGTAACTGCCAGCACAAGAGTTTGTCTATGATCATTTTTCAATGAATATTCGGGGGTATCTTCTTCTTCGTTTGTTAGGAATGTTTATTTTGGACGTAATTGCGTTGTGTCTGTTTACAGCAGAGCTGCGATATTTACGCCTTTAGGCCGACACATCAGACTTCTTCAGGCATTTGTTGACAGCATTAACACTCGCAGATTCAGGGGTATAATAAACACACACACACACTGAGAGAGAGAGAAAGAGAGAGAGAGAGAGAGAGAGAGAGAGAGAGAGAGAGAGAGAGAGAGAGAGAGAGAGAGAGAGCAGGCAGACACTAAGCTTTTATATTGAATATGAAGGAAATGTGCCAGAGAACTGAAACGTTATATAGTGTGTACTCGTTTTCAATATAACCACTACTTGATATAAAAGACACGTATGTCATCTCTGCTGCACACTGAACCGATCTTAAATAGAGCACCATATTGTTGTAACTGAACTATATAGTTACCTCATCTCAGTATGGCTTCTTCATTACAGTCTAAGTGATTTCCTTTCAGCTGCTTTTTAAAGATATTGGATTAGAAAAAATCTGGCAGAGCCACTTCTGAAGAATAGGTTGAATGGAAGAATCTGTATATTCGAAACTTTAGTTGCTAGCTGCAAAAGGCTTGCTTCGTTGTCTTAAAGCACAGGAAGATTTTGAGTGCGTGCTGTTAGTCGATTTCTATTCACAGCCTATTTTAAGTTTGTAAGAAGATGTGTATAGTGATAATTAACCATGCAGTAACGAGACAGATAATCATTGAGTAGAATACCTTTGGTATTCCAAGAATAGTATAAATTTTCTCAGCAGATTACGATAATCTCAGCTTGACAGGTGTCATTACCAGTGTTTTTCTTATGTCTTCCTTTATTTTGTTTTGCTCCGTGAGTTCCAGTTTCTAGTTATGCTATGCTCTTTTTGTCAGTACAGGCATATTTTCCCAAAGTCTTGATTCACTGGCATATTTGGGACGCAGAGGTGTTTCCAAGGCACCAGGGCCAGGTTATATACTGGCCAAGACCTATTGACGCGTCCTCGTCGCGCGTCCTGGGCAACAGGTCCCTTCGGGGTCCTGGCTAAAGTCAGTAGGATCACCGATTCCTCCGAAGTCGGAGAGTGTCTGCCTGTACGGCGAGGAACCACCAGTCTGCACACCAATAAGCCAGACATGGGACAACGGATACTCACGCAAAACTCAGGTCCTGTATGACATCACACTGATGTTGGACACCAGGATGCCTTCATCCGACATACAGGACTTCGCGTTGGAGCTCAAGCCAACGAACACAAGCAAGCAAGCAAGCACTGGCATATTTTAGTTATCTCCATGAGCTCCACATTTGTGATTGTCATACCATTGCAGTCCATGTAGCTCGTGCAGACGCCAATTAGTGAATGTTTGTAGTTACTCAAATGAAGTCGTTTTTCGTGTTTCTGATAGATAAAGTATTATTGATTAATTGCTACAGTTAAATCTTTTAAGTTTTGTGCTACGTTTAATTTCTTTTGACTTCCACCCATTGTCTAGTGCTATACAATGTCCTCTTGCCTTGTGTATTCTCACTCTTTAATCTGCAGCTGTTTCTCCCTTCCCCCAAACTTGTCTACATTTCTACATTTCCAAGTTAATACGTATTCAATTCTTCCTCTTGAAGTGAGGTTTCACCTATGGATAATCAGGTTACAAGTTGTTTGGTTTATTCTTAGTATCTTCCTTTCCAAAATGACGGATAGCCTGTTGAACTGTCAATGTCTCTGGAGTGTTTTTGCTTCTTCCTACGGTTTGCATAAGCATTTTCTTCATTTTGAACTGACAGTACATGGTCCCATCGCAAAGTTATTCTGTCAAGTGCATGGAGCGATACTTTGTGATGTGCATTTCATGAGGAATGCATTTATATTTATCCGCGGTGATTTGTATTGTGAACTGCATGTTAAGAAAAATGGCGGTCTGTCGCTTGCTGGTTTTGCTGTATGCAGTAATGTGTGTGCAACTCCTGATTTTCTAATGACTGCCACTTTAATTGACAATGAACTATAATTTTAGTAACTGACTGTGGTGTTGACATTCTAGCAGCGGACTTTATGCATGTATGTCTGTGCGTGCTCTTGGTTTGTCGGGACTGCTGTCTGTTCCATTTTTCTCCTAGGACAGCGAGAGGCATTTTGTGTGATATTCACTGGGACGGGGAGGGAGCATTATGAAGTGATCCTGTGCCGAGAGGTGGGAACGGTGACTAACGACTAAAGAAGTCTCATTATCTTTGTTATTTTATTATACATTTTAAGACATAACTGTTGTGTCCTCTCATTCATTGTGTTTTATTTATCTTGCATCTGATGTTGTTTATGAGAGACAGGAGATAAATGTTATTATCGAAGTCCACATGTCGTGATACTTCATCTATTGACTTCCATTTATAGCGGTACTAATTGTACTCAGTATCCAGTATATACCGGATCCCCAGTGAGATTTAATGCTGCCAAAGGTATTTTCATAGTCCGTGAATAAAAATGGATAAACTGCTGTAAAGCGGTGGAAATTGTGGAAATGTAAACCATATAAACACATGTAGTGTCGATGAGTTTAAAAACACAATTACCGAAAACAAAGGACTTTGCGGCGACAAGCCTTCATCGGCAAACAATTACAACACATAAATAACTAAGATGACGCTAAAGTGACTACATTAAAGCATACAATTAAGAAACACAGCTAATCACAAAGTAGAACAACTAAATGAGGCTAATATTTGGACCTATCTACTAAAAAGATGAAAACAACCATTGAGTTGCAGTTGTACAAATCAAGTACAAATTGCAGAGTTTAGTTCGATGCTTTGCTGCGTATTGTGACTACATGATCAGTCACGTAAGTTCCATATCTTTGGCAGCTTCACCATATACTCTTCTCTTCAGCCTGCTGGTATTACGTCAGTCTCCCAGATTTCGCTAAATAATATATGCAATAATTCAGTAAAGGTGTTTATATTAGTTTTAACAGCATATGCTCTGATGTGATCTGGACCAGCAACTTTCCCATCCTTCAGACATTTGATGACATCACTAATATCACGAGGGAGACATGCTACTGACATTCTGTTGCACACATAATCACAAATCGGGAATCCAATTCGGCAACAGCAGAAAGGAACGCTGTAGAGACGAAATAGAGACGCGCGCAACCAATAATCCAATGGAAGATATCCACAATCTTTAACACCATCTGAAGAAGATGGGGCATATAAGGACACACCGAATGCTTTGATGTCTGCGTTAGAAATGTTTGACATATGGCAATTTGAATGTTTAATCTATTGCTTTTCATATAAGATGATAGAATCCTTTTAATTTTGCTGAAATTAGTCCGGTCCGTTCCCATTCTCCCTGAAATTACTGTTTCATATATGTTATTATGTGTAGTTCTTCTTCTTCTTCGAGCCATTGAGGTTCTTTGCTGCAGATACAATCCGTCTCCATTCGTCTCGCTGGTTGACCTTATCTTGCCAGTCGTTGATTCCAAATGCTTGTAGGTCTGTATATATAATATCTCTCCACCGTCTTCTTGGTCTACCTCGGGGTCTACGGTCATTTATTTCCTGAATGTAAGCGAGGTTTGTTTCCCTATTGTCTTCCATTCTTTCTATATGCCCCAGCCATTGTAGTCTATTAGCCTTCATGATACCAGTGATTAGCGGGGACTTAAACAGATCATAAATATCTTTGTTACTTCTTCTTTTCCACTCTCGACTTTGTGTACTCTAATGGGTCCAAAGATGCGTCTTAAAACTTTGTTCTCAAAGGTTTGTAACAAGGCTTCGTCTCCTTTAGTTGTACTCCAGGTTTCAGAGCCATACAGCACAACTGGTCTGATCAGTGTTTTGTATATTGTGATTTTGGTGTTACGAGATAGCGCATTTTATTTTAGTAGATGTTGTCTGTACAAGAAGAAATGACACCTGATGAACCGGCAGTACAAGCTAGAGATATCTTGATAACTGCAGCCAAAGATCTAATTCCGACCAAGACAAAGCAACTTAAGCCATGGATTACATTAGACACATTAGAATTAATAAAACAACGAAGGGAGCTGAAACAGAAAGGAGATGAATCCGATAACAGCAAGATGAAGTATAAATCTTTAACTCGAGAAATACGAAAGAACACAAGAAAGGACAAAAATCAATATATACAAGATTGAGGTACCAGAATAGAGCAATATCATAAGACTGGAAGAGATTACGAAATGTTCAAAGAAATGAAGTTATTGACAAGAAATGTTCAGCCTCAATTGAATGTTATCTGTGACAAGATGGGAAATACCTTAACAGAATCTAGACAAATTCTAGAAAGATGGCAGGAGTACTGCAGTGGAATGTATGATATGAGTGACAGTGAGGATATGAATGAGATACATGAGCCAATGACAGCAGAGACAAAACCTGAACCCTCATTAGATGAAATTGCTTGGGCTATAAAGAACCTGAAGAATGGTAAATCACCTGGATGTGATGAGATACCAGCTGAACTAATTAAAGCGGGAGGAGAAGAAAGCATACACATATATCATGCATTATGTACAAAGATTTGGAAATATGGTATATGGCCAAAATATTGGAAGAGAACTATCTTCATTCCAATACCAAAAAAGGGCAACCTGAAATTATGCACCAACTATAGAACTGTTGCCCTGATCAGTCATGCAAGTAAAATTCTACTAAAAGTCATAATGGGAAGACTTCGTAAGAAAATGGAAGAAGAGATTAACGTGGTTCAAGCTGGATTTAGACAAGAAAGAGGAACAAGAGATCACATATTCAACATGCGTTTAATAATAGAGAAGTGTAGAGAATTTAATGTAAACCTATTCTCATGTTTTGTGGATTATTCAAAGGCATTTGACTGTGTACAACATCAGAAACTTTGGGAAATCATGAGGAATATGGGCTTTCCATCACATGTAGTACAACTCATAAAAATGCTCTATCTAGACCAAAAAGCAGCAGTTAGAATAGATGGCGAGGCAACAGATTGGTTTGACATCAAGCAAGGAGTCCGTCAGGGCTGCGTGCTGTCACCCTATCTGTTTAACCTGTACGCCGAAAATATAATGAGAAATGTAAGAGATGATATAAACAGGGAGCTATATGATGCCCTAAATATCGGCGGTCATGACATACCGGAGATTCGATATGCTGATGATACAGTATTACTATCCACAACACAGAATGGCATAGAAAACCTAATAGCTTCAACCCAAATGAATAGTGAAAATCACAACTTATATCTTTACATAGCAAAAACAAAGATAATGCATACAGATAAATCTACTATGGACAAAGAAATATACATTAATGGGGAAAAATTAGAGGTGGTGGAAAATTTTGAATATCTTGGATCATTGATTACCAACAACGGTGACACAATGAAAGAAATTAAACGGCAACTATCAATTGCTCTTCAAAAACTAAAACAGCTGAATAAATTATGGAGTGGGACAGACAGAACTACAAAAATTAGATTGTTAAGAGCATGCATCTTTCCCATTGCAACATACGCCTGTGAGACATGGACACTTACTAAACAAGCTGAACAACGCATAAACGCCTTTGAATATAAATGTTATAGACGAGTTCTAAGAATATCTTGGGTAAAGAAAAGAACAAATGCATCCATACTTCAAGAGTTGAATATTGAAGAAGGTTGGTTATTAAAGACGATAAAATAAAGAAAATTGAAATATTTTGGTCACTTGAAACGTCACGAAAGTTTGGAGAGAACAATAATGGAAGGATATATGCCTGGGAAGAGAGGAAGAGGAAGGCCAAAGAGAAGATGGGTGCAGGTTGTGGCGGATAATCTCCAGATGGGTGTATCAGACGCGGGACATCTTGCTTATGATCGAGAGATTTTCCGGAAGTTTGTTATGGGAGCGAGGTTCTGCAAAGGACATGCTACTGAATGAGATGTTGTAGAGCATAGTATATCTTATTTCCAGAATTGATTCTAGTTTGTATTTCTTCCCTTATGATGTTGGAGCAGTTGAAGATTGTACCCAGGTATTTGAATGTTTCCGTTCTTTTAATGGTCATATTATCTATTTGTATGTGGCCAGAGTTTTTACCCATTCCTTCCCTTGAAAATATCGTATATTCTGTCTTATCTTGGTTGATAACCAGCCCCATCTGTTGGGCTTTTTCCTTTAAGTGAGTAAATATTTCCAATGTCTTTTGTTCATTTTCCCCTATAATATCTACATAATCTGCATAACCAAGCAGCTTGGATGTTCCTCCAGTATCACATTCCTCCTTTATCTTCCTTACAACTTTCTCTAGAGCTAGATTGAAGAGTAGCGGCGATAGTGCATCACATTGTTTCAAGCCAGATGTTATTTGGAAAGGGTCTGATTTCCTGCCTTTATATGTTACTATATTATAAGTATCTTTCATGCATAGTCTGGTCATGTTGATTAACTTCCTTGGTATTCCAAATTCCTGCATAGCATTCCCATAGACTATTCCTATGGACACTATCATACGCCTTTTTAAAATCCACAAAAATGATATGGAGATCTCTTTTATATTCCCAATTTTTCTCGGCTACTTGTCGTAAGATAAATATCTGATCTATTGTTGATCTATTTGTCTAAAACCCGCCCGGTAGTCACCTAATATGCCTTCTGAATATGGTTTTAGTCTATTTAGTAATACTGCGGATAATATCTTATAGCTTGTGGACAGTAGTGATATTCCTCTATAATTTTCACATTGGAACTTTTCTCCTTTCTTAAAGAGAGGTATCAATAATGACTCTTTCCAGTCATGGGGTAATTCTTCTGTCCTCCAGATTTTTATTATTAGTTCGTATAGCTTTAGATGTAATGCATGGCCACCTGCCTTTATAAATTCAGCAGAAATTCCATCAGCCCCTGTTGCCTTATTGTTTTTAAGTCGTGTGATTACATATAGGATTTCTTCAAATGCAGGTTCTTCAATTTATGGTTCACACGTTAGAACCTCTTCCTGTGGGAAAGTGTTACTTGGAGCTTCACAATTTAGTAATTCAACAAAATATTCTTTCCATGTGTTGCATATTACCTCCTAGGTATTTATAATATTCCCATTTTTGTCTTTTAAACTATATGTATTGTGTTGGTGCCCTCGTTTCATTGACTTCAGTTCTTTAAAAAACTTTCTGGATTCGTTTTTCTGGTGATTAGTTTCCATATCTTTGATTACATTACTCATATATTCTCGCTTCTGCTGTCGAACTATTTTTGTAGCCTCTTTACATTCATTTCTATATTGCTCTTCCTTTTGGATGTTGTTGATGTCATTTAACCATAAATGTCTGGTATTCCTTCTCCTAATGACTGCTTCTTCACATTTTTGATTGAACCATCTGTTCTTTCTATGGGTGGTTAACACACCGAGACATTCTTCTGCGGTAGATTGAATTGTATTCTTGATGTTCAACCAAGTTTGGTCAACGCTTTCCTCCAAAGGGTTTTGCAGAGTTTCTAGTTTACATTTTATTTCTTCTGTAAATTTCTCGTTGACTGTAATTTCTTGTAGTATTTCTCAGTTATATGTTGGGTGTAATCTTTGTAATTTAGTATAGAAAGCTCTCTTATGTTTTATGTTAAATTTTGCTCCAACGAGGAAGTGGTCGCTGTGGCACTCAGCTTCTCTATAACTTCTAACTTGTTGTATGTTTGATGCATTTCTGTTGTTAATTAAAATGTGATCTATTTGATTATAGGTTCTATAATCACATGATTTCCAAGTTTGTTTGTGTATATCCTTTATTTGTAGCCTGGTACTGCTAATATACAGTCCTTTGGCTTCTGCCAGGTTGATGACTCTCCATCCATTATCATTTGAAGTTGTATGTAGGCTTTCCATACCGGTCACTTTTTTATGAGTTTGCTCTCTACCTATTTTTGCATTGAAGTCTCCCAGCACAATCAGGATGTCCTGTTTGGGGGTTTCTACTATGACATCTTCCAAATCATTATAAAAGTCTTCTTTAACGTAATCTTGTTTCTCATCAGTGGGTGCATGTACATTAATCATCGTTATATTTTTCCATTTACCTTTTATTCGTAATTTACTAATTCTGTCATTAACAGCTTTAAAGTCTAGAACGTTCCCCCATAACTCTTTTTTGATGACAAAACCTGTTCCTAATTCATGTTTATTTTGGGTGTTTCCTCCATATATTACAATCATTCCATTGTGCTCTAAAGTACCCTCTCCTGGCCACTTTATTTCTTGAATTGCTGTTATATCCATTTGATATTCAACCAGCTCCCGGGTTAGTTCTTCGGTCGCCCCAGCTGGATATAGTGTCTTTACATTCCATGTTCCAAATCTCAAGAGTCCTTTAACGTTCCGAGGTCGTTGTCCAAATAAGTCAGTCCGAATTTGAGGCTTATGTATCTGTTTCGTAACAACATAGTTCTTACAAAGGTGGAGATGTTAACCCCACGCTTCAACCCCCAACCTGGAGGACCAGGGTGTTTCTCTATGTCTGTTCTCTACCCTTTGACCTGTCCGGCTTGGGAGGTCCTGCTGGTAGCTACGCTACCGCCGGCATAGCTCTCGGGGTCATTGAGAAGCTCAAGCTCCGCCACCACGACAAGGTGGAAACACCATCGGGGAAGATTATGTGTAATTACATGTTCAAAATCGGAGAAACCTGTCACCTGTTCTAGCGAATCTTGGTTTACTAGCATATTCATTATAGGCGCTTACTGTGACAATCTGCTCTTCTTCTTGTTACTTGCTTTAGATGTTCTGTAACTCCAGCTCATTTTCAGCTAATAACTTAGTGCCACCTCATATCAAAGAGTTGTTATTTTTTTCCGTTGTTGTTCAGTCCAGCTGTCAGAATCCCACTCGCCAGCACCTGTAAGGCGACGAACAGGAGCGAATGTGAACTCCACTAGCAGCAACTGCGCAGTGACCTGAGGTCAGCGTGGCTCACGAAATACCCGAGAACTCAAAGCCGGGCCAATACGGAACGCCGGCTTGGAGCTCAGACTGCGGACGACTATGAGACTGGACAGACGTGGGAGAAGTGGCTTGTATTTGATGTATTATTCTATGCTTGATGTATGAAAGCTTGTATGCTCTGTGGAGACTGATAGTATGCCATTATATGCCTTGATGATCTTGTAGATTTGTACATACATAATCGTAAATGAGAATGCCGCTAGTTTGTGAGCGCTGCATTATCTGAAGAATGTGATTAAATTGTGTTCAGTTATGTTACCATGTGTTTCGTACAATCATTCGTAGGGTATGATTGTGTTTCACTCCCTGTCATCCAACACGAGCCATTATTAAGTTAGAAGTAAGATTATGACACCAGCCATTTCTCCAACCTGCTCACAATTTGTTTTCTATGTGTAAGTTGGAAAGACATTGTGGCAACATGCACACGAAACACCCATTATGTTGTATCCAGTTATTTTATGCAATTATTTATGTTTTATTTAGCTGACGTAAATATAAGTTGTGCAGACCGCTTTACGTTGGTTTTCACAATGTTATTAACGTGAGCTGTTCAGAAAGCATAGGCAGACCACTGAACATAATTGATTGCTACGTCCTATAAAGGTTATACACCTAGCTTTAAATAACACTGAATGGTAGATGCACATGCTTGTAGCTTGAGGTTAGAGAAGAAAAGTGTTGGCACCTAATATAACTGTTCAGCAAAGAGAGTTACAGAAGAAGAAGGCAGTCGAAACGTGATTACAACTAAGGTAACTAACAAAAACAACGTCTTATGGCAGTGGGTTGCAAGACATGGCTTTCAATCTGTGAAGTGTTAATGCAAAACAAGCGACTGTAATATTCGAGTACAAAATTGCTACTTGAGAACTGTTGACAAGTATACGAAAAAGCACTGTTGTTGCTGTTGTTTGTGCATCAAGAATGATGATGACCATTCATTTCATCCAGTGGGGTTGAAGGTATGGAGCCGTGGGTTTTAAGATGGCTGATAAGGCCTATTTTGGTTCGAAATGTTCTTTGACAATGTGGACAAAGAATGCTTGACGTTTCTGGAGGAGGATTTTCTGCAGTGGTTTTTCTGTTCTGTCTTTTCTTCACAGCTCATGTAGTCCTGGTTGCCTCACAAGTGACTGCACCCTTGCGTAATGATGCACGCCACGAATTTCGGTCTCTGGCTGCAGTCTTCCAGGTGTCATGATGAATTTTAAAAGCATTCAGTGAGATTTTCAGAGTGTCTCTAAAGCGTTTCCTCTGGCCGCCTTGGGAGCGTTTACCACAACGCAACTCGCCGTAAAAAAAAATCCGTCTAGGGAGCCTGTGATCTGGCATGCGAGTCACCGAAAAAGCATTAAGCGATTCTAGAAGCTACACACTTAATGGAGTGGACAGAGTTAGCTGACTGAGTGCCGACGGATAATATATCGCCAAATGTGACGTCCCATTTGGACAGAAGGATGATATATCACCATACTAGGGTCATAGTGTTATTTTTTTTGTTTCATGGTTACAAATTTAGTTGCATATCCGTTACAGGACGTTTGCAGTCAACACCAGCATTTTTTGCTGTTGTTTATGTCTTGGCAAGATTTACGTTCAGTAGTTTGCCATTGCTTTCTGAACGACCGGTACTCATACCATTTCGTAAAAAACCAGCGCAACGCGGTCTGCTGCTAAATCGAGCGCAGCTGTGTTTCGAACGCCCGTATGCGGGATCACGAACAGCGTCCGTAAAGCCTTCGCCACGGATACCGAAATGGTATCTGCAGCAATTTAAATGCTCAATGAACGAACATTTACATTATAATATTTGTTTATTTGATTGTATGCTATGTTTGGTGTAAACCTACTTATTGCTTGGCACTGAATCGGTTAAGGGATCGAGGATACTCTTATGTAAATGGAACTTTTGTCAGTTCTTCTTAAAACTGTTCAAAATACCACAAGATTCTCCGACAAAAAGAGCAATATCCAATTTGAATCGGTTATCCTTCGACAAGAAACCGCGGTATTCTAGTGAATTCCACACACTGTGGTATTGTAGTGAATTCCAACACACTGTGGTATTGTTGTGCATTCCAACACACGGCGGTATTGTAGTGCATTCCCACACAATGTGGTACTGAAGTGGATTCCCACACACTGTGGTACTGTAGTGAATTCCCACACACTGTGGTATTGTAGTGAATTCCAACAAACGGCGGTATTGTAGTGAATTCCAACACACATTGCAGGAAAAAAGGAGGTTTATATACATTTATGCACTTAGAAAGTTTGATTTTTGCTGTGATTCACTGAGGAAAGTTAAGACACGAAAAGAGAGTACATATAGCATTCACCAGAGAACAGACAATAGGTAATCGTGACATTACCTCTTTGGACAACAGTCACCTCCACATTAATATTCTATTTGTGGCTGACACAGTCACAAGATTATTAATCTGAGCCAGGTGATGGACCCTAATGTAACTTCTCTTCTGAGGTTGAACGGCGTATAGAGAGATAATAATATAATGGGCAGACAGCTGTCACTAACAGTACATCACTCTAATGAACCGAAAACTAAGTTAGTTAGTTAGTTAGTTAGTTAGTTAGTCGACAGATCATCCTCATTGCACATCGAACCATTCAGTCCATAAGTGCTCGGATCCCCACCTCAGCATATCCCGCAGCGTGTAGCGGCTCACGACACCAGTACTGTGTTGGTTTATAAATCTTCTTTGGCTTCCTGCGTAGTGTTCTTGTTTGGCCACACCTCTTTTAATTTCCTGTTCTCGCAGTCTGACCATCATCACAGTCATCATTTGGTTCTCGCAAAAGTCTTACTTCTCGTAGAGCATTCGGAATGTCAGCCAGGTCCACGGTGCGTCCGCCCTCCACAGCTTGTCAGCCCGCTCATTTCCTTGTACTCCCGCATGCCCTGGCAAGAGGATGAAACTAATCTTTGCCAGCCGAGACCGCTCCAGAGACAGCAACCACTCTCGTCGGATCCACCCCATCTCTATCCTCTTGAACATGCTCATTGAGTCGCTAAGGAAACATGCCCTAGTGAATGTCTGTGTCTCGAGCCATGTTATTGATTTACTGACTGCCATGACTTCCATAGTCAGGCTACTTGTGGTCTCAGCAAAAGCACCAGAGTCCTCCTTCACAATTCTCCCTCCGACCTGAGCTGTAAAGGCCCATGAGCTTCTCACATGTCGGTGCCAAGACCTTAGTGACGTCATGGCGTAGTCAAGTCATAACCCAGGTTAGATGTTAGAGGTTATGACAGTGTTCAGTAAGTGGACACCTGGATCGTGAAAAGCGGAGACTTTTCACACAACGTGAAAATGTTGGGACTTGCTTCCTGAAGTCAACAGGAAGTGGGGTCCGAACAAAGAGGAGTTTACGATGTGGCTTCGTTGAGTGCGGACCATGTCAAGTTCTAGAGTTGCGGCCAAAATTGTGCCATTCTTTTATTATGTGCAAATCGGTGTAGCGTTGATGCAATTGTTGAACAAATGAAATGTATCGTGTTGAATATATTGGCGAAAACGCTGTCGGAGACTTGTTGTTCTATAGTTGTGTTCAACCCGTGATAGAGTGTATGTAGTATAGAGTAAACCAGCTTAAGGGAGCCAGAGTATGCGGCTCGTAAATACCATGTTTAAGAACTGCAAACGAGTCATAACCACGGACTCTCAAATGCCATTATGGTTGGTAATTCATAAGAGCGACAGAGTGGCTCTCCAGTGCATTATGAGGCATACTTGCTCTATGGCGTCAGCCCTATAAAACCTATGTGAGCTATCATTCGCACATATCCCTGTCGCCGTATAAGACGCTCGCTGGCAATATTAATCAACCCCTGGCATAAGTAATTCGCCCCTGGCAGTAGGCCGACCGACCAATCTGTGTAAATGACAGCATCACCGTCCAACGAATTCTCGAAATCAACGCTTGTACTTCCGCCTCCACAGCAGCTGTATTTTCATGTCTGCATTTCCTGTCCCGTTGGATGTAAACAGAAAAGGACGTAAAGAAATCTATTGGCACTTGTACCCACTCCTCGCCAGTTCTCAAGTTAACACACCTGTTGAAGAATGTCTACGACTTGACCCATCCACGACCTTCCTCTTTTTAACCAGCTGCCCTTCACATTCCTAATTTCACCATGCAGTGGATGTTGTGTGTTTGCGTTGACTCTGAGGTAGGCACGTGCTCTGCAAATTTGTATTCTGTCTTCAATGGTTGGAAAATCAAGAAGGTAGCGCATCGCCTTGAATGCTGTATCTCTTGTACATCCAATAATAATGCACATAGCTTCATTCTGTTAGTTAGTTAGTTAGTCGCAGTTCCAACTTCTCAGCAACGGTTTGTCCCCATTATGCTCTGTTCCTGTGCCAGTGAATATCACACAAAACGCTCCCCACTGCCCAGTGTGAAAAGTGGAAAAGACAGGAGTCTCGACAAAAAAAAAACAAACAGCCCGTACAGATACACTGTGCATAATGCCGCCGCCAGAATGTCAATACACCAGTCCCCCACGAAACACCCAATTCATCTCTGATGGAATCGGCAGTCATTTTCCTATCTGGATGTTTTCTAGATGTTCACCCACACAGTCAACGAAAATACAGTCATTCTGTATCCTTTCCATCCTTTCTATCTGCTTACGGCTGAGAGTCAGGATAACCATCGCATACTCAAAAACAAACATGACCAGCCCCTCTTATAGAAGACATAGATGGCGCTGCCCACAGTTTGCTGCCGCCATCACCCACATCGCAGCCAAACCCCGCTTGGCCTTTGTTATAACCTGGTATATGTGCTCATTAAAAGCAAGGCTTCGATCAAAACTTATCGCCAGGTAATTCATTACCTGCGTTCTTTCCACAGTCTCTGAACACAGATTTACAATTGGTGTTGGAGTGTTTGTCGTGTCCTCCTTTACAGTGTCGTCCCTGGAGTGAAGAGAGCCGACACCCACATTATAATATTTTTTTTCCCTCTCAATATTCTGGAGAATCCACCAGCTTCCGTCCAACACACTCCATCAGCCTATGGACACCTTTACCTATCACTCTCACACTGTCGTACTATGCCCCCTTCTCATACTTCCCCAACGCAACATACTCAACAACTCTTGCTTCTAGAAATTAATAAAGATTAATTTATTAAAATAAAAGTGTAACGTGTATGAGACGTGTATGCGAAGAAAATGTGTGACGTGTTCTATAAAGTGTGTAGACTCTGTCTCTCAGACATCAACTCAGTCAGCTGATCACAGCAAAGATAGACCACAGCACGTTACGTCAGAACAAGTACGTCTCACCCGTTGCCGGAACCATCTTGCCGGATACTGCTTTGCCTCTGTAGACCTCTGGTAATCCAATTTCATGAACATCCGAAATAGACACCGGTAGTATTAAGAGTTAATCAGGGACCGGTTGCACTCTACACAATGTCCGTTCCTAATGTTCCTAAACAAACTGCACAAGTCTTTTGCAGTGTGTACGCCGTTAGTTAGTTAGTTAGTTAGTCGACAGATCATCCTCGTTGCACATTGAACCACTCAGTCCATAAGTGCTAATTACTAATGTTAATTGTTACTGTACTAACACTAGGTACTATTAGCCGGTTCTCGGTTCGTTACTACTGTCTGAGGCTGTGTGGTGCATCAGTATGCATCACTATCTTTGGTGAATCCACTTCCTCCTAGCTTAAGTTACGTTTCTGTTTGCAACTTTAATGAATCTTGAACTGGTGTTCTTCAGAATGGGTTTTTTAATTCTTCCCCAAAAACTGGTAGAGTTTCCTTGGATCTGGTAGGGAACCTAGGATAGAAACAACACATCTGGTGATAGTACTAGTCACTGATCCTTTCGGCTGAGTGTAAGCCTATCACCTTGCTTAATGATCTTTAGCTAACTAGACTTAGTCATAGAGCAGATTAGCTACCCACCTAGAGTCGAATCAGGCTATGACAAAGAAAAAATATCAGCAAACAGAATGCGGAACCCCGCCCACCAGGGACACCTACGGGAGGATCCCAATTATCCTTCATTACTCAACTAGTAAAGCTTATCAACACTTCACTAATCTATTCTAGCTAACAGAGCCAAGTATCACTTCACTACTCTAGCTAGTTTCCACTAACAGTGCTAATCATCACACTATAGTTAACAAGGCTACTGCCTAAAGTAATTATAACGAATATATTATAATAGGTTATACCTTAAATGGCACTCCTGCAGTCCTATCAATCATATCTACATCTGCCATTATAGGCACGTGTAAAATTAAGTCCCTAATTAACACACGGTAGATATTATTTCCACTAGGCGCTGCCGTGCCCTGGCACTCTGACTAAAGCATAATTTCAAGTCCTCCCTAGCTGGTCCCAACTCGAGTTTATATGGCAAACTACCCCAGTCAAGAACTATTTTCCTGGCTTTAGTCCAGTCAAAGTTGTCATCAATAGTTTAGATTCTCAAAACAAGCCAGCAAGTTTATGTCTACTTCCAACAAAGAGTTGCAAATAACCCCGTCAACTTCTCGATGTGCCGGAAACCAAGAATTGACAGATGCACTGTTTTCCTGTCTCTCGCTGCCAATTCCGGTTTGTCTCTGACTGTTGACAACTGTCAAGCTTCTGTTCAGTGGTGACAATCCCAGCAGCCATTTCCGTCTGATGTGTTTATGACTTGTCAAAGTGATATCTGATTCAGCGCACTCACTTCCTCCTCACTCACCACCAAATGTGTATATGGGCTGACCTGATGTAACCTGTGCTGTTTTTCCAGTACGGCTGTTGTGGGCCTAGAAAATACACGCCCAGCAAACGTCGGTATATTTTTCTGTTTAACTCATGGCAATCTCGCGACAGTGTTGACAATATGGTTATTCAAAGAGAACAATGTCACTGTTGCCTTTGATGGGTTGGCCATTGCCCCAGCTTCAACACACCAAGTACGATTGAGTTCGGTTTATAGTTCCACAGCAACCTGATCTCTATCCTGACACTGACCATACACTGAAACATCGTCGGCATATGACAGTGTCCTCCCCGGTCGAGTGATCTTTTCGCTGGTGATTCTCACAGTGTAGGCGTTGAACAGCACCGAGTATAATGGTGATCCCTGTGGTAGGCCAAAATATATTGTTGTTAGTTCCGAAGTCCAACTGCCACATCTAAAAACTACTTTCCGTTGGAAGAGGGCTGCAGCGATACAACTAAGGAGGAATGGACTTATCTTGAGTTCAAGAAGCTGAAGCATTAAGAAATCCAATGGTACTCTGTTGTACACGTCCTCAAGATCGATCGCTGCAGCAAAGGTTTCAATGCCTGAGTGGAAACCTTCATAGACGTCATGGGCAAAAACTGCTGCATTGGTCCAAGTTTCTCTTTTATGACGGTACTCTCCCAGGGTAGGTGGGAAAACACCTTGCCTCTCTAGTTGGCTAGATATTTTCCTGGCAATTAACTTCTCCAGCAGTTTGCCTATTGTTTTCTCCATGGTTACTACTCGATATCCCTGGACTTTTGTATGGTCTTTGCCAGGCTTCGGCAAGGGAATCAGATAGCTGTGTAACCACTCCTCCCTTATGCTAGCGCTCCCTATACTGTTGTTGTAAATTTCTGCTAGTTTCTCTAGCTAGTTTGCGGTATACCTATTGATGTTGTCGTACCTTATGCCATCTGGCCCTGGAGCGCTGTTGTTTGATCGTCGAAGCACATCCTTGATTTCTTTCACTGTCACTGTGAAATCATCCGAAATGGTCTGGGCCTTGCTGTCGTAATAAGTGTCGTCCCTGGGGTGAGGGGAATCAACACCCACATTCTTGTAACCCCATCTCATTATCTTGAGGATCTTCTGGATTTCTGTCCACAACACCCCGTCAGTCTTTGGATCACTCTCTCTCTCTCTTACCACTGGACCATGCCCCCTCTCATTCTTTTCCAAAACATACTACACAACTCTAGCTTCTAAAAAATGACAAATTAATTTAATAAAGAAAAGTGTCAGGCATGTGCAAAGTGTATGTGTAGAATGACTGTCGTATACTCTAGTGCAGTGTTTCCCAACCTAAGCCTTTCTAAAATTCGTATGCCCCCCCCCCACCCCCAACATATATACATAACGTTTAATATTCAAATATTGAAATGTTCACTAAAGAAACTTGAATGATAGGTTTTAGGAAGAAATCACTAGGAAATTATTGAGCAAACACAGTAAGTAAATTTTCAAAACATATAATGCAGAACTGAAATTCAAGTACAAAATAATTTTAATGAAAGATTTTTCTATATTATTTTAATTATTAGTAATTATTTATTATTTAAATGTAGTGAGATCCTTGCGCTTGATGCTTGCTGCAAAGAGATTTTATGTCAGGTTCCAATTTAGTTAACTTCAGTCTCAAGTCTCCTCGTTTTGTTATATCCAGCCGATTTATTTTCTTTCTTTCTTTCTTTATTTCTTTCTTTCTTTCTTTTTTTTTTTTTAAAGCAACAAATCATTTATGGCACTAAATCGGCATTCAGCTAAATACGAAGATGGAAATGGTAACAATAGTTCTCTTGCACATTTGGTTGCATCTGGATATTTGATTTCGTTTTCCTTATAAAGCCATGCCATTTTATATTAAATAAAGGTTTAATTGACTCATCAAAGTGCATTACTGCGAGTTATTCTTGATACTGCATATTTGAAATATCATCCAAGTTGGGAAATCAATTTGTTTCAAATCAGAAAATCTTTCTTTTAAATCAGCCGATACAATTTTCAGATGATCGACAATAACATAATATAGCGGTATCAGAGACTTCACATTTTTGGAGCCAATGAAACTTTTCAAAATTTTTGTTGTAAATATATGTCTGACATAATTCAGTAAAGGTAATGAAAACAGATATCTTCGCTTTTGCTTCGACAAGAGTTTTATTTGTTCCTTGATGTTGTTTATTTAATATTTTAGTTTTTCAAAGATATCGGCTAAATAACTCACAAATGCTTCACCATCGACCGTTAACAGATTTTTCATTTCAGGTTTGTCGCTTAAAAAATCACCAAGAGTATCAAATAGTTCCATAAATCTGTTCTAGCAGTTCCCTTTCTAGAGCCATCTTACTTCGGTGTCAAGTATAAGTCTCACATGGTCTTCATTTTGTTCTTCACAAAATAACTTGAAGAGATGTTCACATTTGGCACTAGTTTTAATAGCATTGATATACTTTATAACTAAATTTAGTACTTCATTTAGAACAGGCAAAATGTTCAGCTACCAGTTTCTCCCTGTTAATAACACAGTGCACAAGAAGCATTTCTGCAAATGGATGAATCAGCGTTGAGAGACAGTGAGGCCGTACTTATAACTTACATTAGATATATTGATAAACGTGATTTTTCTGAAGAAATGTTGTTCTGTAATTCATTAGAATGAACCACTACCTCAAAAGATATATATATATATATATATATATATATATATATATATATATATATATATATATATATATATATATATATATATATATATATATATATATATATACATATATATATATATATACATATATATATATATATATATATATATATATATATATATATATATATATATATATATATATATATATATATATATATATATATATAAACACGATCGTCCGTTCTTTATGCGTCCGCGAACGGTCCATCCGATTTTTCGACACGTTTTCTTTTCATTCCTGTGCAACTTTCTGTCATAGTGTTTTAGTGTAAAATCGGCTACTTACTGACTAAAATTTAATATTTCATTATAATTTCTATATAGCAAGGGGACATAACTCTAGAAAAGTTATTTCAAGGGGCGTAACTTTTAATAACATTTCTATATACTTTATAGTCATATTGTTGCATCGTTTTCAAAGATTTATAAACTCTTTGTCTATAGTTATTTACAGGCATATGAGTTATAATAAATAATGATATAATCTTTAAGGCATTTTCAAAGTTTTCATAAAAATAATGCATAATGTATAACATTGTAACTCATCTTTTTATGTTTAAAAAAGTTGTCTACAGTCATGTAGGTGATTAAAAAACAGTTTTCATTAAAAATAATGGATGGTGTGTGGAAGGACATTCTTTTAAGTTACTGTGTGAATTTAATGAGACGCTCCCCTCAGGAGCTGGGCGAAGCCACGCCGGGTCAGATAGATAGACAGACAGATAGTCGGGAACGGGAGCTTATATGACTACTTATATGAATTAAATGAGATGCTCCCCACCAGGGACTGGGTGAAGCCGGGCCGGCTCAGACAGACAGACAGACAGACAGATAGTCGGGAACGGGAGCTTATATGACTACGTATATGAATTAAATGAGATGCTCCCCACCAGGGACTGGTGAAGCCGGGCCGGGTCAGACAGACAGACAGACAGACAGACAGACAGATAGTCGGGAACGGGAGCTTATATGACTACTTATATGAATTAAATGAGATGCTCCCCACCAGGGACTGGGTGAAGTCGGGCCGGGTCAGCCAGACAGACAGACAAACAAGTAGACAGACAGACAGAGAGACTGATAGATATATAGATCCCCTCCAGGGACTGGGCGAAGCCGGGCCGGATCAGCTAGTGTGTGTGTGTGTATATATATATATATATATATATATATATATATATATATATATATATATATATATATATATATATATATATATATATATATATATTGAGGTAGTGGTGCTTTCTAATGAATTACAGAACAACATTTCTTCAGCAAATCACGTTTATCAATATATCTAATGTAAGTTATAAGTACGGCCTCACTGTCTCTCAAAGCTGATTCTTCCATTTGCTCCGATAATCTTCTTGTTTTCAGCTTTTCAACAAGTTGTATTTCAATATCCTCACTCAGTATTGTTACTTAGTGGCATAGCTTTAACGTCTTTGTCATCTTTTTCCAGAACCGTTTTAAGAAATGCTGTTATTGATGGTTTAATTAAATTCCCCCCTATAGTATGACTTTTCCGAGATTTAGCGATGAGTAATGAAATTTAATAACTAGCCTCAAGAGTACAATTGATAGTTGCATTATGAGCAGTAAATAAAGACTTTAATGTTACTCTTTTTTCAAAATTTTTCTTTAAAATTTGAAAGTAATTCAAATCTGAATTAATATGAGCATTATGTTTCGCCTTCAAATGTGCCTCAAGACGACATAGGTTCATTAATTCGTTGGTGAAGCATTGTTGGCATAAAAGACAAAAAGGTGACCGTTCATCGTCGACAGCGGGTATGAAACCAAATTTTAAATATTCCTCCGAATACTGACAATTTTTTTCTTGCTTGCACCACTTATGTCACTATGGGCTGAAATTAATAAATATAAGATCAATTAAAAACTAAAAAATAAATAATAAGAACCGGAGTAAACGTACACTAAAAATGCATATTTAAATATGTATGGCACATTTACCCCACCGCAAAAAAACATACTTTTTCATTTGACAAATTTTTCTGGAAAATGATGCTTCTAAAACTGAAATTAATAAAAATTACCAATTGAATTTACATGCCATTTATATATAACTTATATTTATACAATGTATATATGTTTTGAAACAACGAGACTTTTACAACAATTTAACCGACGCTTCATTTCAAATTAACACCAACGGTGAATGCTGGGCGTTACAGCGAAACACTGCAGAAACTGAGATCCCGGCACTAAGCATTTCAGAACAAATAGAGCAAAATACTTGGTATACTTGGTGTATACAGTATAACCAGTAGTTCACCTCTAACGTCTAACAATGAAATCACGGCTACTAACATGGTGGACAGAAGTTACGTATGCTGGATGTTTACCCAGCTCGAGTAGCGACTGAGAGTTGCCATACGGTTAACTTAAACTCTGGACGAGTCCATTTTCGAATAAAGGTAGCACAAGACGAAGACCACCCTGGTTACCAAACATTCAGTAACAACCGCAGCAAATGGGGAGGCATCACAATAGTAAAACTGCAAAGACCGGCAGGGTGGGAAGCAACAGAGAAGATGAAGGAAGAAATAGAGCTAGCAGAAACCCTGAAACAGACAAGATGGTTCAAGCCAACAATCCCACCATGGGAACTAACAGTCCAATTCACAGACACGAGCCTAACAAAGACCATCATCAAGGACACGGAGGACACAGATGTAAGAGACGCGGCCGAGGCATATATAGAAGAAATAAACAAGGACAACCTCATAATATACACAGACGGGTCCAAGAATGAACAGGGAGAGGTAGGAGCAGGAATAATGGTCTCAGACTGGAAACTGAAGAAACAGTTCAAATTAACAGACCAGACAGCAGCATGCACGGCCGAACTGATAGCCATACTGAAAGGGCTGGAGATTGCAGCCGAAAAACCACAGCTGAGACTATGTATATTAACAGACTCCCTGTCCTCAGTACAAACGCTCGGGAAATTCACTAGAGGAAACAGACCCAACATAAAAGAGGAGATATTAGCGACAGCCACTAACCTCAGGTAAATGGGATGCCAAGTCACCATCGGATGGATACCAGCCCACAAGGGGTATCCCGGGAAACGAACAAGCAGACAGAGCGGCGAAACGAGGACTAACCAGCAGTAATAAAATCAGCACAGGCCTAGGTAAAGTAGAAGGAAAGAGTATCATCAAAAACTACGTACTCCAGGAATGGAGGAAACAGTGGAGAGACAGCGCTAGAGGTCGTCATGCATACCAAGTACTGGGAGAACCCAGCAACAACCCACAAGCCAAGACCAACATGAAAGCACCGGCAAACAGACAACTGTGGAAAGTCAGACTAGGTAACTGGAAAGACGAAAGAGAAAATCCATACTGCAGAGCATGCCTAGAAGTCAACACCATTGATCATTACATAATTACCTGCAGCGAGTACAACAGTGAACGAAAGGAACTAAGAGATTACTACGTCAAAACTAAGACCCCAATGACAATGAAGGAGTGCCTGCACACAAACAGCAAACCAGAAATACAGCGGTTGGTCAGACAGTTCATATGCAGAACAGGGAAGGCCATATAACTTTTCTACATTGCATATATTTATATGTATATTTTTTAAAATTATATGTATATATTGCATATATAGATTTAAAAAAAGAAAAATACTATATATATTGCATATATAGATATTTAAAAAAAAACGTTGTCCTGAGAGGGACAGCTGAGTGGCGGGGTGAGTGAAGGGATGGTGGGTTGGCTCTCCCAGAAGGGCTCCTGAACGGGGCGGACGGGGAGATCGGGCCTTGTTGTTGCACCAACCCATACACTGATGACGAAAACAAGAAAGCAAATGTAGAGGGGTACGGGCCGCTGACCGGGAGGGGGGGGGGGGGGTACAACTTGAGTCTTGCACCTGAACTCACCGCCTTTGCCTACATGGAGCCCTTATGAGGCCTGGACATGCCAGAAAATAGAAAAATAGTACACAAGATAGAAAGGAAATAAACAGGCAGCACAAAAACAAACTCATCCGACAAACAGAGCAAAACCAATAAAACCAGTATGAATTAGGATTAACAGTCCACACAATCACGGATCACAACAATAACCACAGCTGAGGAGGCAGGTTTAACGAGACCGAATTTCGACTTTTTTTTGTTTTGAAAATTGGAATTGGAATTTTCGAATTGCCCCCCTTAACAATCGAATTGCCCCCCTGTGGGGTGTGGGCCCCACGTTTGGAAACACTGCTCTAGTGTGTAGGCAGAATCAGACCGAACAGCTCAGGAGCAAAGTCTGCTTCATCACAGTACCGGCCACACAACAGCACCATAGATCACGGACAGAAGACCTCACCAATTGATGCGTCTCTCCGGCCAAGTGTCGACTTCCTCCAATGGCTCTTGGATATTCCGGCTGCCTGGTCACCAATAGTGGATATAGTCCAATACTGACCATGAATCTGACACACACAGTGTAACTAATATGTCCCTAAAAGTTCTGCGATCAGATAATCCTTGTATAGTAAAATAATGTTTACTGTCACGTTGAAACAAAAATGTTAGTAGTTAATTTCTCATAGGAATTCACCATTTGGGAAATTCAATGTTAATGGTTAATGTCTCACCGGAATTCCCAATTTGGAAAAACACAATGTTAATTTTCAAGTTCTCTATATAACTACTATTGTTCCTGTTACTGGTGGTATTATAAGTGTCTTCACTCTACTATAATGAGAACTACCACTCAGGAATCACTCTTATATGATCATCGTTTTCCGCTCAGCAGAGGCCAGGTTCTTGCAGGCCCTCTGGGTTATGGGCCCAGTGCAAAAGTCGCTGAGTAAACACTGCCTTCAATGATCGAGCCATGACTTTTCTTCTAGCTTGTTGTAAAATATAGTGGAACCTGTTGAAGAGAGAACACATCTGATGAGAGCAACCCGATTCCAACCTTTATTAGGTGAGTGTAGGCCGACGGCCGCACTCAGATATATAACAGAGAACCAAACTCTGTCATAAGGCAGAGGAGCTCATCACATCGGTCTGAGTCATGGTAAGACAAGGAAAGACTAAAGGAAAAGTGCAGAAACCCAGTAGATACCCTACGTGAAGATCCTACCATTTGACATTTCCTTTATCCCCCCAACCATCCTCAATCTCCCTAAATATCACCCCACTACATTGTTCTTAACTCACTGAGTTAATTGATATCTCACACTAGCTAGTTTAAGCAACGCGATAGTCTACTACTACCGACGCTCTTATAATACGTTCTCCCAACGCACATTACTTCACTCGATTCCTAAGAATAATCTAATTTGGGTCTATTTAATTAAATACCATATATTTATTCCTGTTTGAAATCGAGACTACGACTTAACACAGTGGATAAATGTCCGCCGATGTAAATCAACATAAGACACTGTAGTCTCTCTCCCTAAACACGGCAGGAATATCACACACGTCCTTGTTGTCTCACAACATTTGGTTGACTCCTGCCAAAGTTGTTTATCCAGACTGTTTTAATACTGTGTCTGAATGACGTCAAAAATCTGACTAGACACTAGGCGTCGATAAACTATTTTTTTCTCTCCTTTTCCGACTCGATGTAAACAACTGGCTGGCTGTCCCGCTTTAATCTGGGGAATTGTCCCGGTACTTCAAAAAGTCTTACCGGCCTGTAATCTGGAGAATCTTTTCCCCACAACAAACGATCTGGCCGACTTTCACCAGGACAGTCTGTCTCCAACTTCAAAGGATGGCTGCCGCCTGTAGACGAATGGCGCGACAGTCTTTCATCGATCGACACTCCAAGAATTCCGCGACACTTGCGCCTGTCTGAGGTAATCTCCTTGGCAAGAGTTCAGCCTCTCATGTCTATCTGGTTGCTCTGCTCTAGATTGCGTTTGAAGAGGGCTTCGCCCTTGTTCTCGTCAGCCCCCTGCCAGATGAGGTCAGTGCATTGGAAGTCAGAAATTCTCTTGTTCTTGACTACACCACTCATGCTTTTATGTAGTCGCCAGAACAATTTCAGTGACTTGTCTGTGCTTACTATTTGACATATCTCTGCCCATTTTTCACTTTTAACCTCTTTAACCAGTTTCTTGATGTAGCTTACTTTTGTGTGCATTTCTCTTTCTAAGTGCATGCAGCCATTAGGATGGGCAACTCTGTTCTTGTTGGCATTTTGCCATTTCCATACAACACTGCGCTTATCCACCCAGGCCTTCTCCACCTCCACCTCCAGCTTTTTTTCTTGCCCTGAAGCTGTCTGCGCTTGTTGCGCCTTATTTTGCTCACCACATCTTGCCCCGTACTGTCCTACTGGAAAGTCTTGATCGTTGACTTGTGCTGCCTGGTTCTGCCTTTCTCCACCAATATGCTGCAAGGGTGGTGGTCGCTGCCCTGGTACCCTAGGACACTCCATCTACACATTCTAGTGACTGAAGGAGAAACCAGCGCCAGATCAATAGCACTGTCATCATCACCTGGACGGCTAGCTGTCCTGGTGACACAGCCACTGTTGATACAAACCAGGTCAATGGTTTCAAGTGTAGTCTCGAGCTCCTCCCCCTTTGTGTTGGAGGAAATGTTTCCCCATGATCTGCCTTTAGCGTTGAAATCGCCACAGAAATATAATTTCTCTCGTGACCTAATATGTGACTTAAGCAATGCCACTTCTGGGAATCCAGACTCGCGTTACGGGCACAAACATTAACCAACACGAATGGTAGACCGGATTGAACTCTAACCGCCTGTATTTGTATGTCGTCACTTTCCCAACTGGACATGTCTAGCTCTGAAGCCACCATACTGTCACGAATGAGAATCGCCATTCCCAGATGTCGTCTGTTGTAGAAACATTTGAAGCCCGGCAATTTGGTGTGGCTAATCACCCAGTCTCGTCTCCTGGAGCGCCACAATGTCATTCCTGTATAATGAACTGAAAACTGCAGTTCACTATTGTATGCGCCGTCTAGGTCAACGTAAACTGCAAGACTATCTCTACAATATGAAAGCTGCCCAAACTTACCCGCGCATGTATACAACTGACCGCCAGAGTTCGAGCAAGTGTTGCAAATGTACCTTCTCTTTAGTGGCATGAGAGATGAGCTTGGTCCCAGGAGACGAAAGTGGAAGTGAAACTGCTAGGCATTAACGAGGACCTCCTTCTGGAGACGTAATTGATCAAGACAGATTATCGTTTTCTTGAAAGTATAGAATACTAATTGTTGAGGCAGCAGCAGCAGTGGCAATAGCAGAATAAGACTTTTAAAAAAAAGAACATAATCCATCCATCCATCATGTGCCATGCCGGTAAGCGTGGGCGGTCATGTTCTGCCATCTCACTCGATCACCAGAGTCGTGGATCAGCTCTGTGTTTCTGTCTCGACCATGTCACAAGGCCAAGCCATCCAGGCACTTGCTTCTAGGTCTTCCCCTTGGTCTGTTCCCCTCGATCTTACCAGTTGTCACCAAGTTCTCCAAATAACATAATAATAATAATAATAATAATAATAATAATAATAATAATAATAATTTTTTAAATGTTGCATATTCCTTACAGGACGATGCAGTCAACACCAGCATTTTTCAGCTGGTTTTGATGTACTAGGACAGATTACGCTCAGTAGTTTGCCAATGCTTTCTGAGCGACCGGCTCATGTACCCCCGTAAGATACCAGTGCGACGCGAACCGCTGTCGATTCTCGCGCAGCTGCGTTACTCACGAGAATATACGGGATTATGGAGAAAGACGTTAACCTCTAGGCCAGGGAGACGGCTTAATAATAATAATAATAATAATAATAATAATAATAATAATAATAATAATAAGACAAACAAACAAACTTTATTTTCAAAGGGTTAAGAATTGGGCACGCAGGCCCGTCTAACATTCTGCCCTTCTATCACTCTCTTTCATACATTATATCATTCACAAATCATTGAAGGCTAATTGAAAACATCAACCATATAACATATGTGCATTATAAAGGCATGGGGATAATTAAAAATCAATACTACACGACTCAGTAATAGTAATGACTGGTGTGGCAAGAAGAAGACGAAGAAGCGGAAGAAGAAGAGTAGAAGAAGAAGAAGAAGAAGAAGAAGAAGAAGAAGAAGAAGAAGAAGAAGAAGAAGAAGAAGAAGAAGAAGAAGAAGAAGAAGAAGAAGAAGAGCTAGTAGTAATAGCAGCATCAGCAGTAGCAGCAGTAGAACACTAGGAAAAAGAGGAAGAAATTACAGGCACCGTTTGTGAATGCCGAAGTTAGATTAACGAACACGTCACATGCAAGAGAAAAACCCGTGACATTATTGTAACCTTCAATTATCATCCGGTGGCCGGACAACACAGAAACCACGCAACTGAAGAAGAATGCGGCAAGTGTCAGTGAAGACGTTTAATCTCAAAGCCGATCAGACAAGTGATATCTCCAGGGGCAAGACATATTACTGTTAGAATGCTGGATTAGGGTGTGGCCTATGATGGTGACAGATGAGGCGCCTGGCTGAGTTGGGAATAAAACACCCCAGAAAAATGGCATAAATTGTGGGGATTTTTATAATTATACAATCTTTATTGATGGAATGCCATAATGAGGAATAATAGCGCAGTGTTGTGTTTGTATAGACTTTAGACGACGTTTAAATCATGAGATCTGACATTCTGAATGATGTAGAAGATAGATTTAGGAAGTAAACGGGATATTGGATGACAGGTAGCAAATATTATGAGCTATGTTGTGTAATTATAACGCATGTCCCTTGCAGAACGTCACTCTCACCACGGCAGGCCGACAAGTTTCTTGATCCATCGCCACTTTTTCCACCGCGTGCACCATCATGTCCAAGGTAGCGGCAATATACCACCTCATCCACCATCACATTCAATGTAGTGGCAATACACCACCTCATCCACCATCATGTCCAAGGAAGCGGCAATATACCACCTCATGAACCATCATGTCCAAGGTAGCGACAATATACCACCTCATGAACCATCACATCCAAGGTATCGGCAATATACCACCTCATCCACCATCATATCCAAGGTAGAGGCAATATACCACCTCATGGACCATCACATTCAATGTAGTGGCAATATACCACCTCATCCACCATCAAGTCCAAGGTAGCGGCAATATACCACATCATCCACCATCATATCCAAGGTAGCGGCAATATACCACCTCATGAACCATCACATCCAAGGTAGCGGCAATATACCACCTCATGCACCATCACATCCAAGGTATCGGCAATATACCACCTCATCCACCATCATATCCAAGGTAGAGGCAATATACCACCTCATGGACCATCACATTCAATGTAGTGGCAATATACCACCTCATCCACCATCAAGTCCAAGGTAGCGGCAATATACCACCTCATCCACCATCATATCCAAGGTAGCGGCAATATACCACCTCATCCACCATCATATCCAAGGTAGCGGCAATATACCACCTCATCCACCATCATATCCAAGGTAGCGGCAATATACCACCTCATGAACCATCATATCCAAGGTAGCGGCAATATACCACCTCATCCACCATCATATCCAAGGTAGCGGCAATATACCACCTCATGAACCATCACATCCAAGGTAGCGGCAATATACCACCTCATGAACCATCATATCCAAGGTAGCGGCAATATACCACCTCATCCACCATCATATCCAATGTAGCGGCAATATACCACCTCATGAACCATCATGTCCATGGTAGCGGTGCCATGAAGCTGATTCCTGGCTCGTTGGTTCAGCCGCAGTGACAGAATTAAGCAGGAACATTCATCACATTGAAATAGCGAACAAGCCAATGTCCTTGCCATTCTTCAGTGTTTATTGTCAACAATTATCGCAGCAAACAATATCACTCGTTGCCGAGAGGTGCGGGCTGGCATGCGATAAGTAGATAACAAATCTAAACAATGTTCAAAACGCTGAAGTACAGTTCTTACACAATGGCTACTCTATCAGCAACTTAGGGTCACTTGCCCTTGACTTTGGGCATGGGACATTCTCAACTGCCGTCAACTCGGCGCGCTGGAATTGAACTTGAATTGCTATTCAATTAGCCGCTCGGCTTGTGTGAAATACTTTTGCCTCAGGCTGAAGCGTCTAATACTGAAGCACTTTCGACTTCATCTCGCTTTGTTTCCACACTCGTTCCACAACCGTCTCCAACCTGGACCCTGGCTAGACAAACCTTGTCCAGCCGTGTCCTTTCCGTGTACCACACAACTAATGTCACGTGATACGCAACTTCTCTGAATGGCTTCACTTTTATCTTCTTCATCATCATCCGTTGCTCACAGACTTCCCTCGACCTAGTCGCGCGTATTCGTTGATAGTGATCGCGTGAACTGCTGTTCACCTCTTCTATGGTAAACATGTTCTTACTCTATCAGTTTACCGCTGTCTACCTCATATCGGTCTATGGCATTATGTCCCCCCCCCTGTTTTTTGAAAATGATGTAGCCATTTTCACAGTCTCTTCGGTTTTTCACTTATATGACATGTAGCGATATTGGTAGTTATTTTTTTGTCATTTCATAACTATATCATATATTGATGTATTTCCTACCAACCTATTTTGTCTGATAACATGATAGTATGACATTCCATTAACCACTGCACAAAATCAATGAAAAATGCATTATTATTATAGTCAGACACGCCCTATCAATCTGCTTCCCCCGCAGACGACATGTAGCCCAGCCAGTGGGGGGCTGGGTTAACATACTATGAGCTTCATAAGGTCCCATGGCCTCCCCATAGTAGTTTCTCATTTGCCCTATAGGCAAGCATCCCCAAACCTATCAAGGCCATTACGCCCGAATGAGGGAACATGCGTAGTTAATAGGTACCACCACCCTCTGTATTATTATTTGTATTTGGTATAGTGGAATATGAGCAATATATACACGACCTCTATACCGCTGTAGTTCTCAGTTGTCATTTGGGTTTACCGTTTGACGTAATTTACCTTATACAATCACAAATGGGGTTGTTGCATAAGCACTTGTTTGTTTGCGATTTACTTGTAGTATTTCATTTGTCTAGGGTGATTACTTCTTCTTCGTGAAAAGTGTTGTCTTTTCATCTTATAACCGCAAGTTCATCATATTGCCGATATAGCTGTATGCTGTAGACTAATTTCCAATACCTTTGTGTCTGTCAAAGTTTATAATACTTTGATATTCTATCAACCATTGCTGGTTGATGTTCATGCACTTTCTGTTCCCTGTCTTGTTTCTGGTGAAATGTTTCTCTCTGTCTCTATGTTCATTCATTTCACTGCAATACCATCTCTTAGCCTTCTGTTGATATGCTAAACCATTTTAGTGTTGACCAATAGAGATATGACCTAAAATGTATGCACATTTCTATGCATAGATCATTTCTACTCATGGAATATGTCAATCAGAGAATAAAATTATCAGTAATAAATCTCACTGACATGCTTGATATCTTCATGCAATGTTATGAATTGAAAGAAAATTAAAAAATGTGCCATTGATTTTCATTATCAATGTGCTTATATGTTATAGCATCAATATTAAAATTAAATACCACTGTCAAAGACTCGAACGCAACCCCTCCACCGGGGAGAGCAGTCAACCTCGAGGTGACCAGGAGGTGATACGGTGCCCGAGGGAAGGGCAGGGGAGATGATGAAATGGGAGATGGTTAACCATTCTCTCATGAGACACGCAGGCGTGGTTCAGAGAGTTAGCACTCTGATCACGACAGCATCACGCCTCGTGGTAGCCACGGAGAAGTTGAGTGCCCACTCAACATACCACGGCTGCGATCAACGTGCCATGTGAGGTAACACGCACCAAGGTCAAGGTCGATCCGCGTGGTGTGTGACCACGGGATGAGAGAACGTCAGACCGGGGGACGGGACTTGTAGTGTGCACCTCGTAGAATAGCGATAGGGGTTTTTTTGTGTAACCAAATAGATAGAAAGTTAGCATAGGCGTTAGCAACTAGTGATAGGTATTTCTGTGGCTTTATGTGTAGGTTTAATAGCGACTGTAATCTGCTTGTAGCGAGCCAACGGCAATAAAATGTACCATTTATTTTCCTCGCACACGACTTGCAAGTTTCTTGTATGGTGTGGGAGAAGTATCCGATGATGCCTGTCAGATGAGTTGTTGACAGGCAAGGATAATTGTGGTGTCAGAAGTGAAGCTTGGACGAAAGTTCAAGCTAATCCACTCGCCCACGGCTCTAGACTAGGGTTTAATTGGTGTCAGTGACGGTAATTTGTGCAGACAAGAAGAAATTTGCGAGCTAGAATTATGCCTATCGTGACGAAATATATTGTGTAATTGTGGTTATAAAATGTTTATTTAGTGAAATCATGTATTCTTCAAAGCTGTAAGTAGTAATATTCATATTTTCTTGTATTTATTTATATATTTACCGACTTATTTATGAATAATTACCAAAGATGATTTATGGCGGAGCGATACACAGCCAGCCGGCATTATCGATGTTTGCAAGCTAAAAATAGCGCTGCGCCTCTGACGTAGGATAATTGATACACAGTTTTCCTAGGTCATTCGCATTCAGCAATCGAGTGTTTACAAAATCGTCAAGCTGCTGCTCGCCTGAATCTGTACGTTATATTATTTATTATTTGTTTATGTCAGGTAATAATTGAATATATTTATTTACTTAAACATTATTATGGTATTTTTATTTATTTAAAAGCAGTTATTTATATTTGTGGTAGTACTTTTTCTTTGTTTACCGTCACGATGGAACTATTTTTGGCCATGCAGATGGAACTTCAGCTGCACAACACTTACATAGATTAACTAGGTTAGTGACGAAAGGCAAATACAGATAGAACGAAGACAGGACATTGACATTAAATATTAATTAACACAAATTCTAGTTCTTCGTGGGCCTGTCATTGTCACTGTCCTTAGTTGTCGGGAAAATCATATCGTTCAGTAGGTAGTGATTACTGCTGCTCTGCATATCAGAAGGTGAACAACAGCTCAGTATAAGGCCGATGTGCCAAATAAAGTGTCCTGATTACGAAACGTGTGTCAATCCCAAAGTACCAAACAAGGTGACCTGTGTTACCGGAGTTCAGTTCCCTGATTCTCGGGAACATTAAGTTGAGTATATCTAATATTTTTGGCATGCAATGTGATTAATAGTGCATCTCTTTTTCAGCTTGTGATACACTAGCATAATTTTGTGCTCTGATTTTCCAAGATAAAAATGTTTTTCAGCAAATACACTGAGAGTACAATTGGTAGTGCTCAGCGAGTGACAAACATAACATATCAAAGATATATAATTGATTAGAGATTTCAGTATACGTTAACGCTAGCTAATTACCTAACAACATGGCAACATTAGAGGACTTTATAAAAAATGGTAAGCAATTACAATAGACAGGTAAAGAGCTAGAACAATATGCTGATCAGAAATTTAAAGAAGCAAAAGATGCTGAGACTGCTGAACGTATACGAAAAGAGAATGCTGAAAGAGACGAACGTGCACGAGATAGACAACATCAAAAGGAGATTGCACAACTAGCTGAAATAACAAAACAGAAACAGCTAGAAGATGACAAACAGATTAAGCTAAGGGAATTAGATGTTAAGGAAAAACAAATTCAAGTAGAATCAGAGACACAATTAAAGATGAAAGAAATGGATGTAAACTCACACGCAGAAATCTCTGCCACTAAACTAAAGAGTCAACAAGAGGAAAATAAGTTCAATAAATACAAAAATATTATCAAACCATATTGTAAAGAAGACTCCATATCAGCCTGGACAGAGAATGTAGAGTATCAATTTAAATATCACCAAGTTCCATTAGAGATGTGGGCTACGATTTATATGAAGAATCTGAGTGGTGAGCCCCTTAAAGTAATAGAATCTATACCAATTGAGCTTAGATCTAGCTATCAATACATCCATGACAGGATTATGCAGCACTTTTTACTTGATGCCCCTGGGTATCAGGTTCAGTTCTCAAATTTAAAACCTAAACCTAGTGAGACTTTTATTGATTATGTTTCAAATGTTCAGAGTGTACTAAACAGGTGGCTGAAAGCATCTAACATAGGAAAAGACTTTGATAGATTAAAAAATTTAATAGCTATGGATAAAGTTATATCCACTATACCATCTCCTTTTGCTAAATTTTTGCAGCAGTCAGACATTGAGAACATCGAGCAGTTTGAAAAAAAGGCTCAGCATATTTTTCTTCTAACAGAGATATTTTTAAGACTTCAAATGACTCTGAAATAGTATCCTTTGTGAAAGACCAACCAAAAAACTATCAAAGTAACAGAAAACCTTTTCAGGAACGTGACAAGAAAGATAGAAAAGTGTCAAAATGTGTTTACTGTCAACTTATGCACGACACTTATTCTATGTGTGACAAATCGCCGAATTATCCGGCGCATCTTGAAAATGTTATTAAAAAGCAACAAAGTAAAAGATCTGCATACAGGCGTGCAATCAAATGTTTTTTTTTGTTCCAGCTATGGCCATTATTCAAATAAGTGCCTTGGCCGCCAACGTATGAAAGCTAACAATGCTATTTTGATCGATACCTCTTCAGATGGTGGTAGTGAGGATGAGTGTGAGGGTGAAAGTGACTTACCTACTAACCAAGCGGAAGATGTGTGTTGTGTAAACGATGTGTTAAGCTTTGACAGTTGTGATCATTGTCACCAATTTCATGCAGACGGAAAACTAGAATGTGGACATACAGTACCATGCTCATCCGAGAGTGTGAATGCAGCATTAGCCTCCAGAGGCAATTTGGTGTTCCACAATGCAATGGTCAATGATAGACCATGCCAATGTTTGCTGGACAGCGGCAGTACCCTTATCGGTCTTCGAAAAGAACTAGTGAGTCCGGGTGATTACACAGGTGACACTGTGAAATGCCGAACCTTTTCGGGTAACGTTGAGATTTACCCTTTGGCCAAAGCCCGTATTAATACTCCTTTTCTTTCGGGTACCTTTACTTGTGCAATACTTGACAACCCTTGTACTGATTTAATTTTGGGGTGCTTACCCCAACTGAAACAATGTACTAGTGATGAAATAGTTGCATGGGAGAAATTGAATGCAGCTAATGCAACAACCAGAGCAGACACTTTGAAACATCAAGACACACTACAATATGAGAAACTACTGTTGCTTTCTCCAACTAGCACAGAGGAAACCAACAGACAGAAATTTATAGAACAGCAGAAAGCTGATCCTAGTGTGTCTCCATACTTAAAATTATTGAAAGAAAGAGCCAAAGTGACCAAAAAGGCATCATGGTTCTTTAGACCTAATATTGGCATTTTAACTAAATATTATACTACTGGTAACCATGAGAATCAGCAAACGGTGTTACCTGAACAACACCGTCTAACTGTGCTAAAGAGTGCACATAAATCACCGTTTGCTGGTCATCTTGCATACAACAACACCAGGCCAAGTCGTTCCAATGATATAAAATTATTTTGTCGTAATGTATGTTCTTGTAATGTCTGTCAACAATTAGTACATAAGTTTAAGGGTAAACATCCTACAGCTGAAGTACAACATTCTACACTGGCTTCTAGGCCGTTGAGAGGGAGGGTCAAATCTACCACCAATACACAAACAGGGGTACAAAAACAAACCAGATCAAGACATACTTCCGTTACTTCCACACAAACGAAATGGCAAGGACCATTCAATGTGGTACGTGAATTTTCAAATGTTGACTATGAAATATCGATAAACTGACACTTAAAGATATTCCATGTCAACAGGGTGAAACCTTACTTTTCATGACAAGACACAGAAGTAGAGACAGACGAACATAGTGCACTCACACCTAGCGATCAGACGACAGACATACACAACGCAACTACACTAATTAGCGAGACTTGCAGATCCGACAATGTACATACATTTAGTGAACTTACAGAATACGCATGAATATATCAGAAGACTGATGACTGGACAACACACTTACTAAAAGTAAGACATGTCTTTGATAGGTTGCGACTCTTCGGTCTCACTGTCAAACCGAGCAAAGTTGAATTGGGCCTAAAAGAAATTGAATTTTTGGGTCATGTCATCTCTCAAGGTCAACTCAAGACTGACAATAGAATTATTACAAAAATTATGAATCTGACCATGCCTACCACGAAGAAGCAGGTCAGAAGCCTTCTGGGATTAGTAAATTACTATAGTAAATTTATTCCAAATTTAGCGGAAATTACAAGTGTATTTTCCAATGTTTTAAAAGCATCTGTAAAATTAGATGTGAAAGATGCATTATTAATTTCTGCATTGTCAAAATTGAAAATCCTTTTTAGTAATGTACCAATCCTCCGCTTGCCTAACCCTAGGCTCGTTTATTATCTTAGGACAGATGCCAGCAGGATCTCCATCGCTGCAGTACTAGGCCAATTTTATGAGGGCATCTTCCATCCCATTTGCTACGTGAGCCGTAAGATCACACCTGCCGAGTCCAGATATTCCATATCAGAGTTGGAAGCCCTAAGCGTCATCTATGCGGTGAGAAAGCTCCATCGATTTCTGGCGGGTGTGCACTTCATCGTCCAGACCGACAATTCCCCTATTACGGTCATACAGAGTGGTGTGCATCGCAATGACCGGATATACAGGTGGTCGCTGATCCTCCAAAACTATACGTTTAGTATAGAACATATCAAGGGTAAGGACAACATTCTGGCTGATACCCTTAGTCGACCATCTGGGGTAGAAATACCTGAAATTCCGTATAGAACTGTAGAGTGATAGTGATTACATGAGTACATAATAATATTCTATGTGAAATATGTTACATATACATCGACATTATGTGCTTAATCATGTACCAAGAACAGTGAACTATCATGTGTCCGGAGACATCAAGTAAAGAACTGTGCTCCAAAAACGTGGATATCACCGTATGAACTGGGACAGCTCATTACCTACTAAGCTCCATTCCGGTGTATCATGTGTGTTAAGCGCAGAAAACAGTGTCAGAACAATACATAATTTCAGACACGAAGAGACTAATCTGCGACACCAGCGAACTCTACAGGTGCACTACCGTTAGGACACTAGTATGACTGTGCAATGTATTTCAGATACCCAGGCCAAGTGTGTATATATAGTATGCCTAGAAAACCAATGTACAAACATGAAGGCAACAACTAACCTGAGGTAGCTGAATACCATGTATATAAACTTATTGTGATATGTAATATAACATTTTAAGATAGTGATAAATTAGAGGTAGAATTAGGAAATATAATAGTTTTCATTTATTTTAATAGTTTAGATAGTGCAGTAATTAACCCACTTACTTAGCTTAAAATTAAATTAGAATAGTAAGTTAGCCGTAATAATAGGTAATTACAAACTACATTAAAGTTTTAATAGGAATAGTACCATCTATGGTGTTACATTTCATTTAACTTCATGTTAGTCAGCTCATTCCATCCTAATAAAACCATACCATCTAGCAAACATTACCATTTACTATTATCATCACTTTACATCATGTTAGGATAAAAAGATTATATAAACGAACATACATCATTTACACCATTTACATTAAGAACATCAGTCATATAATTTCTTTGTGCATTTAAAAACATTAGTTAGAATAGTGTTTAGAAGACTACATAATTTGTGTTCACATTATCCATATCATTAAGTTACATAACTCAGATCACACCAATTCCATTTAAATAATTAGATTACATCCCTTAGATTAGATAAACATAAGGATTAATATAAGCATATCATACAAGTAAAATGACAAAATTTAGTAAATTAGTTAACACATTAAATACATATTTATAGAATTAATATGAGTATGTTAGAATTTAGAGGTTTATTTTATTAGAACACAGTGGATGATGAGACCAAGGGGACAAACCATCAACCCTTTCTCGTCCATGTAAATATATTGTAAATGCATGACTCGTGCAGCGATTTTCGCACAGTCATTAAGCTCAACTTTCTCAAACTGAGCCAAACCTGTACAGTGTCACTCCAAGGTTTTTAAATAATCGAGAGAATAAATAGATGTGTGGCAGAGTTGGGAGTGAAAGAAGGATTATTGGGATAGAAGTGTGACAGAAGTGTGAAAGTGAGAGCGAATGTAAAATATACAGGAGAGAGTGAGGTTAGTCAGCGAATTTATCTGCTGCCTGGCGCGACTTTTAATTTTTGTCTGCGTTAAATGTTGGTCTTCGTTAGTGAAAATGTGCGAATATGAATGTGTTGTCTGTAGTATAGTTTAGAACTTAGATTAAAGTATTTTAAGTTCATAACAAGGGAAAGTAGTCACGAATTAGTGTTATACACCTGTTTGTGGCCACATTTAACCAAATTATGGCACTTAAAAACTAAACATACATACACATAAAAGTTAGAAACATAGTTTAGAAGTAGATTAGAATATTAATTACATCCAATCACGCAAACAACCAGAAAAACAAACATATAAATTACATTCACATTTTGTAGATCAAAGGGAGATAACTTCGGGTCAGGGGACATAATAGACAACGAAACACTAACTTAACAGTGAAATAGGACTTTACACGCGGAAGCGAAGTAGGTAAAGCCTGTCGCACACACCTTGTGTAATGGTTGTTGAATATTATATGGGGGGCATGAAGCAATTCATGTGTTGACCCAAGAAAGTATGTATGGGTAGTAAGTTAATTTACTATGTGAGGGCAGGTCTTATAAGACAACGGTCCGGTTCAGACATACCTCTAATGAATATAGTATAGCATGTGAGAAGAGGGCTCACGCCAACCAGACAAGTTTGTGGCGATTGCCAGTAGCCAAGTAAAGTTTTACTACATTGTGACAATGGTCAGTAGAAGTCTATTAGAGTGCCCAAAGCCAAATTATCTAGTCTTTGACAAAAATTAGAGACACTAATTTTTTAGAAACCTCTTGCGTCACAACCAATAAGTGAAAGTTGATGACGCAACACAGGAGGGGAGGGTGTGTGTCAAAGACTCGAACGCAACCCCTCCACCGGGGAGAGCAGTCAACCTCGAGGTGACCAGGAGGTGATACGGTGCCCGAGGGAAGGGCAGGGGAGATGATGAAATGGGAGATGGTTAACCATTCTCTCATGAGACACGCAGGCGTGGTTCAGAGAGTTAGCACTCTGATCACGACAGCATCACGCCTCGTGGTAGCCACGGAGAAGTTGAGTGCCCACTCAACATACCACGGCTGCGATCAACGTGCCATGTGAGGTAACACGCACCAAGGTCAAGGTCGATCCGCGTGGTGTGTGACCACGGGATGAGAGAACGTCAGACCGGGGGACGGGACTTGTAGTGTGCACCTCGTAGAATAGCGATTGGGTTTTTTTTTGTGTAACCAAATAGATAGAAAGTTAGCATAGGCGTTAGCAACTAGTGATAGGTATTTCTGTGGCTTTATGTGTAGGTTTAATAGCGACTGTAATCTGCTTGTAGCGAGCCAACGGCAATAAAATGTACCATTTATTTTCCTCGCACACGACTTGCAAGTTTCTTGTATGGTGTGGGAGAAGTATCCGATGATGCCTGTCAGATGAGTTGTTGACAACCACCATACACTCGTGTCATTTGTTGCAATTTGTTTCTTGACCGTTGTCGCTTCGTATTGTTTTTGTTGCCACCATTGTTATAAATTCTGATTTGTGTCTCTTGCCTTAGTCTTGATTGGTCTTACTGTTACCTTTCATTGTTACTGCAAAAGATCTACTATTAAGTTTTCTGTTATCGACACATAATCTGCACATGTAAAAAAAAAATTTCACACAATCAATCATGTGTATGAAAACTTATACTATCACATGGCACAACACTATATTGTTATCATCATTGTAATATGTGTGATGAATTGTTTCCAGGTCAAATATAGACTGGTTTATTGTGAATTGAAGTTGACTCGGACCCAATCACCATAGCTTGCGTTGCATTAATTCGGTATATATTGGTATTTGACCAGCATGATGACATCACTTTTCTCGTTGTACTTGTGGTTGATATTGTTGTCGTCTGTTGTAATATTCTCAACCCTTACACTTGTTGTGTTATATTTCCGATACCATTGGTTTCTCTCATTTGGTATCTGGAGATTGGTTCTTATACCTGTATATTTTCTTAACACTGATTCTGTGAAGTATTGATGGTAGATGAATGGTATGTTGTCATTTCATGAGATAATGGTCTGATCATGATTGATGGAATCTGCAACCTGTATGATTTATGAAGTAATAATGAGTAGTGAGTGATCATAATCATACTCAATTACTTTATAGTAAGTGTTTTTGATCATGTTTGTTTATCCTGGATTGTTAATTGTTTGCTGGTATTATGATAGCCCCACCATGCTTTTTCGGTACCCTCGGGTTGTAGGCACAGAGTTCCACTTCCAGATTCATGTTTGGATCTTTTGTGGCGCTTACATGGTTTGGCTGATGGGTTAATCATGATAGATGGAATATGAAATATGATGTATGAAGTCACATTAACACTAAATAACCATAATACCACTCAATTACTTCCCCATGGGTGTGGTTGGTCATATTTGTTTACCATGGGCTGATATTTTCGCTCGCTCGTTTATGCTGGTTTGGTGCCCAGGGATTGTAGACCTGGAATTCTGTCTTTTACAGATTCCTGTATGAATTTATGGTGGTGCTTGCACGGTCCCACTACACTCTCATTCGTCTTCTGTACATTTTGGTAATTAATAAAAATGGAAAAATATGTACATATCTGACTCACACTAAGTTAATTAAACTATGATGTCAAATTGACTGCTGATATCTGTACTCATTCTATACGGCAGTTCAGAGCTTTAATTAATAATTGGATAACTGTATCTCCCTGATACCCTTAATTTACTCTGAATACAATAGTTTTAGATTATTTCATTGCCGCCTAGTACAGTTTAAATATAATGAAGGTAAAAAAATTATTGTTTTTATTATGTATGTAGTAGATAGTAATGTATGTAATTGCATATGTATGTGTCTTAGTGAATAACAAGACAGTTTGAGATGTTAATTACATTAAAGGTGAGCTGTTTATCTACAGCGATGTTTCTTCTGTTGCTGTTGTGTCCTAAATGTGTATCATAGTGATGTTTGTTTAATGTATTTCAGACAAAATAATTAAAATCATAAGGTATTTATAGACTATCAGTGAAAGTTACCTTAATTAATATCACAGTTTTACCGTAGAATACAATAAAAATGGTTACTCTATTAAACTGTCATTGACCTATATAAATGATAGGCTGTTTATTTGCAGTTCAATATATCTTTAGTCGTTATCTTTTGGTACCCTGTTCATCTATTTGTTGTCTTTTGTCTTCTATTTCTAAGTTGTAATATAGCATCTTCATCTTTTTCATTTTTTGTTGGAAAAAGTACTGCTGCACACTCTGCTTGAGCGTCGCTAATAAATTCGTATTCCCATTTCTGAATATCTGGATCAATGCACTCCTTTACATTAGGAATGTTGCCTAGTATTAAGTATGTTATTGGGTGTGGTAACGCTGCAGCTGTAACTCGTCCCTTGTAATACGGGCAGTTTATGTCGATCCAAGCGGTTTTGTCCTGTTCTAATGTTCCACCAAATGTCTTACATGTTATTTTTTTGTTTGTGTAGTCCTCGTCCTTAACTAGTCTCTCGTCTCCCCCCCCCCAATAATTGTAGTCTCTGTGTCTCTAATCATTGGAACTGTTATTCCGTTTACTAGTGCTAGTCGTATGTCTAGGTTTCCGTCTGTTGTGTACATCGAATTCGCGTCGTATATGTACTCTTTATTGTCTGTATCGTCATTACTGTCATTTCTTTTAGTCTGTATGTTCACTGCGTTTGTGTCTTCATATTCGTCTGATAAACTACTGGTAAATAAGAACGCTGCACTGGCCTCTTTCCAAGTCTTTCTAATCTTACAGTTTCTACTTATATGTCCATACGTATTGCAGACATAGCATTTCACATTGTTCTTATACGCAGTGTACTTGCTGGCTTTTTGTGATATCAAGTTCTGAAGATACGTGTCATAGTCAGGGTTTTTGTCACATATTTCAAGGGAGCCGTGTTGTATCTTGCAATAAGGAAATTGTATCAAAGTATCCCTTTTTGCCTCTCTCTGGTTCTTTTTGTGTGTTCTCACTCTTGTAGTATGGTCCTCTTCCTCGATATTGGGGACCATATTGTTGGAATTTGATTGGTCTTGTCTTATACCTTTGATTGGACAACCTGGTGCCGCCCTATCGCTAAATCAGGCTGCGCCCCTTCTGCGTAAATAACCCTATGGGCGTTATAGAATGCTTCGCCCCTGGACTCCATTTCTGCGACCGTTGTACATGTGTTCTCTACCAGGAATGTTGTCATCTCTGCTGGTACCGAGGAAATAAACTTGTCTCGTACCATGAGGTCACGTAGCTTGTTGAAATCTGACCCTATATCGGCTGCTTTGAGCCATTTATCAAAGAGTGATGTTGTCTCTGCTACGTAATCTAGGAAATTTTGATTTGCCTTTGGTGCTAAAGTTTTAAATTTTGTTCGTAACCCTGCTTGGTCGAGTGAAAAATGTGCTAAGACTCGATTCCTAACATATGTATAGTTAGTGCGAAGGTTCTCCGGTATGACCTCCACGACCTTCAAGGGCTCGAGGGCCAAATGCCTATGGAAGAGTATGGCCCAATCTTCAGATGGAACTTTATAATGGTTCATTAGCAGTTCGAAGTTTGTTACCCAGGCTGATATCGAATCGCCTTGTGTAAAATTTCTGATAAGCCCAGTGTATCGTTTAATGGGGTCCAAAGATTGTGCTGTTATCTTTGCTTGGGCTATCTCTGCGTCTTTGTCTTTCTCCAGGGTCTTTACCTTTAAGTTGCCTTCAATCTCTTTGTCTTTAATTAATAACTCGGTTGCTAGTTTTTTATTCTCAAAGGCAAGTTTTTCTTTCTCCAAGGCTATTTTATCTTTTTCTATTGCCAGTTTCTTATCATTTTGTCTCTCTTGTGCCTCTCTGAGCTCTTTTTCCGCCGCCAATTCCTTATCTTTTTGTCTCTCTAATGCTTCTCTGTTTTCTTTATAAATAATTGCTTGTGCCTCTCTGGCCTCTTTTTCTGCTGCTCTCTCTTCACGTTGATGTGCTTGTAAATTGATTACTTCTTGTCTGGCCCACGCTGTTAAGTCTGGCCCTGACATACCACATTTTTCTCCTATCGTTATGAAGTCTTGTAGTGAAGACATGTTTACTGAATATTCTATATAAGTAATACAAGCTGTCAATAATCTCCACACTATGTTATTCTTTAAGTGGACTTATAATGCTGTCAAAATATTTTCAATATTATACTCGAAAAGACCGATGATACATGTCTTACCTCGTATAATATACATATTAAGCATACCACATATTAATTTGTACGCCAATGGAACACTAAGAACATATGAGTACAGCAAGTGGATCTTATTCCCGACCACTGAGAATTATTCTTGAGCTATCCAGTTACTCAATAAATTATCTCAATTACCCAGACTTGTTATTAGCTCAGCACCTATAATGGAGACAACGACAAAAATCTGTGGAGAAAGTAACCAAATATCCACTCTAAACAGCCGTACACAACGATACAAACACAGTCAGACAATTTAACTCGCCTGATGCATTGTTTCTGCTGCTGTGTTGAGGTCCTTCACTGGTCCGGCATCTTCCTTCAAGTAGGCGAGGGTGTTGGGTGTTGATAGTAGACCAAGGCTTGACCTTCAGATCGCTCTGTAGGAAAATTCTGGATTGTCTGCAACTTGAGTGGAAAAAGTTTAGTATAATACCGATTCACTGTTGTGATGTTGTGTTGAAGCTCTGGACTGAATTGGTATCCTTATTTCGGCTGTCTAAGTAGTTGGATGTTAGTTGAAGACCAAAATTGAAATTCAGACAACTGTCTTGGAAAACTTCGGATCCTCGAATCAAGATGAAAAACAGCTGGATATACTACTGACTGATCCTTAAAAATATTCTTCACAATGAATTTGTGGACATCCTCGCCGTATTGAGGTATTTGGTTTAAATATTGGGTGATCCACAAAATCGTCTGAATTAGCCCATTCCCTACTACTTATATGGCCATAGTGATGAATTCACAGTCAAAATTAAGACATCGTCGTTGTTTTAATATATTTGTCTTTGTATGATGAGTTTTGACTGTTGATAGGATTGTCTGTTAGTAATTTGGACACATGATGATGTGCCGTCGTTGTATTCGTGGGCTCACTGTTTTGGCTATTCTTTCCCTCAGTTGTCGAATATCTTTAGGCATATAATAACTGTTTATTCATAGACTCGTTGACAATGAGTTCCTATAGTCAGTGAATGCCTTTACATAGTCTATTTGAAGTTCACAACTACACTGTTGTCCCAACCAGGGTCAATATTGTCAATATTTGCTGTTTAATTTATATTGTTGATTTCAGTGTCGTGGCTCAAATGTTCATCCTAAACAAGGATATTGATACACTTATTTGATAACTGTACATGTTTATTGATGAATTCATTTGAAATTGCAAATGGCGCCCAAGGTGACCTTGTTTATCCTTTGTCTGGATGTTAATGAATTTGATCAGAAAATAGCGAAATCAGGTGACCTTGTTTATCATTTAATTAATTCTTGATAACTTGCTTTGCCAATTGCCAATAGTGCCAAGATGACCTTGTTTATCTTGTAGCAAGTTGTTGCTGAATTGCTCTGCAAATTGCCAATGGCGCCTAGGTGACCTTCGTTATCTTACAATTCGCTGTTGTCGTTTTTCTTTTGACGGTCGCCTTGCTATCATATGCTCCTGCTTTTTTATATTAGAGCACCCCACTTTCTGCCATGAAGCTGATTGCTGGCTGGTTGGTTCAGCCGCAGTGACAGAATTAAGCAGGAACATTCATCACATTGAAATAGCGAACAAGCCAATGTCCTTGCCATTCTTCAGTGTTTATTGTAAACAATTATCGCAGCAAACAATATATATCATTGCCGAGAGGTGCGGGCTGGCATGCGATAAGTAGATAACACATCTAAACAATGTTCAAAAAGCTGAAGTATAGTTCTTACAAAATGGCTACTCTATCAGCAACTTAGTGTCACTTGCCCTTGACATCGGGCATGGGGCATTCTCAACTGCCGTCAACTCGGCGCGCTGTAAATGAACTTGAATGGCTATTCAATTAGCCGCTCGGCTTGTGTGAAATACTTTTGCCTCAGGCTGAAGCGTCTAATACTGAAGCACTGTCGACTTCATCTCGCTTTGGTTCCACACTCGTTCCACAACCGTCTCCAACCTGGACCCTGGCTAGACTAACCTTGTCCAGCCGTGTCCTTTCCGTGGACCACACAACTAATGTCACGTGATACGCAACTTCTCTGAATGGCTTCCCTTTGTTCTTCATCATCATCATCCGTTGCTCACAGACTTCCCTCGACTTAGTCGTGCGTATTCGTTCATAGTGATCGCTTGAACTGTTCTCACTATGCCAATTACTCTTCTATGGTAAACATGTTCTTACTCTATCAGTTTACCGCTGTCTACCTCATATCGGTCCATGGCAGCGGCAATATACCACCTTATGAACCGTCATGTCCAAGGTAGTGGCAATATACCACCTCATGAACCATCATGTCCAAGGTAGTGGCAAAATACCGCCTCATGCACGATCATGTCCAAGGTAGCGGCAATATAACACCTTTTGAACCGTCATGTCCAAGGTATTGGTAATATACCACCTCATGAACCATCATGTCCATGGTAGCGGCAATATACCACCGCATGCACCATCATATCCAAGGTAGCGGCAATATACCACCTCATGAACCATCATGTCCAAGGTAGTGGCAATATGCCACCTCATGAACCATCATATCCAAGGTAGCGGCAATATGCCACCTCATGAACCATCATGTCCAAGGTAGCGGCAATATACCACCTCATGAACCATCATGTCCAAGGTAGTGGAATATACCACCTCATCCACCATCACATCCAAGGTAGTGGCAATATACCACCGCATGAACCATCATGTCCAAGGTAGTGGCAATATACCACCTCGTCCACCATCACATCCAAGGTAGCGGCAATATACCACCTCATGAACCGCCATGTCCAAGCTAGCGGCAATCTTCCATATTCAGATTTGATAGAATGTCGACATTGTTGTTCTTCTTGGTCCACGCTGTTCTATACATATTTCTTCATCACGCAAGGTCAAACCCCGTATTTTCTTCTGTAGTAATTGCGAAATGGTCAATGACACACATCAGGTTCTTACTAAAGGAAAGATGTATGGTCTCAAAAACTTTAATTTGTTTGTATTTTTGTTTTGTTTTTGTTTTTGCTGTTGATCTGCCAGATATTCTGAATGCTGTCCAACCTCTTACATTGCTATGGTTAGTTTACGTCGGACATTTATTGGACGGTCTTCATTGTTGTTAATTGCACAGCCAAAATATTCACATTTTGTGACATTTACAATGTTGTTTTTTAGTCTTGAATGTGATTTTTGGATGGCATGTAGTTTTCTTTGTGGACATTATTTGTGTTCTATATTCAGTTAAGAAAAAGATTTTGATATTCATTATGTCTCTTCGCAGACATGATCAGCGCTTCTAACCCTTGGTACTATTTGAGAAGAGGGAGGGACAGTGTTTTCTGCCTATATTTCTAGTATACCCTTACTTTCTGTTAAAGAGTTGCGATTTCTATAACTTATAACATATAATGATAGGCTCAAGTCGCCAGTTATTGTTATGATTTCATTTTCATTGCAAAACCACAACTGCATACATCCCTTGTTAATTATGCTTCGAAACAAATAACAATTAGCAATATGTTTGCTTTATTCTTTATTTGTATGATGCTGCAAACATGTATTTAGAAATTACGTCTGGTTTTAATTCGCTCAGCTTGTTAACTTCTGTAACAAATTAAGTCTATCCATTTCCTCACTGAAACCCTCATGGCGAACTGTCGTATTGCTACTGAAAACTGGGAGGACAATGCTGTCAATCGCTATACCTACAGGCATGACGTTCTAAGATCGCGAAGATCTTTGATTCAGCGGAGATGTGATTTCTGAAACAAATGTTCCTTTTCTCCTACAGAACTTTCCAGTCGTGACGATGTTTATCAACTATCCTCTTCTCATTATATGACGAAATAACACGGGTTGTCTCTTTCTTACTGTTGTATATAACGTTCTACTCCATTTAGCCTCTTCCAGACAATCGTTGTTATTATTAAATGTTATCTGTGACAAGTTGGGAAATACCTTAAGAGAATCTAAATAAATTCTAGAACGATATCAAGAATGATGCAGTGTATGATATGAAGGAGATGCATGAACCAATGACAGCAGAGACAGAACCTAAACCCTCATTAGATGAAATTTTATGGGAAACAAAGAACCTGAAGAATGGTAAATCACCTGGATGTGATGAGATACAAGCCGAACTAATTAAAGCAGGAGGAGAAGAAATCATACACATATATCATGCATTATGTAAAAATATATGGAAATATGGTATATGGGCAAAAAATTGGAAAAGAACTATTTTTATTCCAATACCAAAAAGGGTAATCTGAAATTTGCATCAACTACAGAAATGTTGCCCTGATCAGTCATGCAATTACAATTCTACTTAAAATCACAATTGGGAGACTTCGTAAGAAAATGGAAGAAGAAATTAACGTAGTTCAAACTGGATTTAGACAAGGGAGAGGAACAAGAGATCACATACTCAACATGCGTTTAATATTAGAGAAGTGCAGAGAATTTATTGTAAACCCATTCTCACGTTTTGTGGATTATTCAAAGGCATTTGATTGTCTGCAACATCAGAAACTTTGGGAAATCATCAGGAGTATGGGCTTTCCATAGCATTTAATGCAACTCATACACATGCTCTAATTAGAGCAGTGGTTCTCAACCTGTTTTGGCCTATGCACCCCTTCAACATATGTTCAGAATGTCACCCCCCCCCCCTTTAGTATTTCCTCCCTATAATCCCCCCGGATCTCGCCGCACTGGTAACTTACAGGAATATGTGAGCCGTTCGTTCAGAAAACAATGGCACATCCTCTGAACGTAGAGCTTGCATAGTACATCAACGGCAGCTGAAAATGCTGGTGTTGAATGCAAAGTCCTGTAAGGGATATGCAACATTAAAAAAAAAATCTACAAGTCTAGACGTCTACATAAAATGTGATTTGCGGGTCTACTTACGTCATGAAACGAATTTCAGAAGGGCGACAAGTGCAGAACCGTGAAGTATGGAGGGAAAAACAATATTAAGTAATCGGTTTTTGTAGTAACGCGATATTGAAATTATCTTAATTCCCCCTCCCCCCTGATATAAACAGGGAGCAATATGATGCCCTAAATATCGGTGGTCATGACATGCCAGAGATTCGATATGCTTATGATACAGTATTGCTATCAACAACACGGAATGGTATAGAAAATCCTAATAACCTCAACCCAACTGAAGAGTAAAGATCACAACTTATATCTTAATATAGCAAAAATCAAAGATAATGCATACAGATAAAACTACAATGGAGAAAGAAATACACGATAATGAGGAAACATTGAAGGTGATGGAAAGTTTCGAATATCTTGGTTCATTGATTACCAACAAAGGTGACACAATGAAATGCTTGCTTGTGTTCGTTCGCTTGAGCTCCAACGCGAAGTCCTGTATGTCGGATGAAGGCACCCTGTTGTCCAACATCAGTGTGATGTCATACAGGACCTGAGGTTTGCGTGAGTATCCGTTGCCCCATGTCTGGCTTATTGGTGTGCATACTGGTGGTTCCTCGCCGTACAGGCAGACACTCTCCGACTTCGGAGGAATCGGCGATCCTACTGACTTTAGCCAGGATCCCGAAGGGACCTGTTGCCCAGGACGCTCGACGAGGACGCGTCAATAGGTCTTGGCCAGTATATAACCCGGCCCTGGTGCCTTGGAAACACCTCTGCGTCCCACACGATTAAATAAATTAAAACACGAATATCTATTTCGCTTCAAAGACTAAAACAACTGAATAAATTGTGGAGTGGGACAGATAGAACTACGAACATTAGAATTTTAAGAACATGCATCTTCCCGATTGCAACACACTCCTGTGAGACCTGGACACTTACTAAACAAGCTGAACAGCTCATAAATGCCGTTGAATATAAATGTTATAGACAATAGACAAAATAAGAATATCTTGGATAAAGAAAAGAACAAATGCATCCATACTTCAAGAGCTGAATAATGAAGAAAATTGGCTATTAAAAACGATAAAACAAAGAAAATTTAAATATTTTGGTCTTTTCAAACGTTACGAAAGTTTGGAGAGAACAATAATGGAGGGATATATGCCAGGGAAGAGTGAGAGAGAGAGAGAGAGAGAGAGAGAGAGATAGATAGAGAGAGAGAGAGAGAGAGAGAGAGAGAGAGAGAGAGAGAGAGAGGGAGAGGCAAAGAGAAGATGAGTGCAGAGTGTTGCAGGGAATTAAAACCACAGATTGGCAGACTCAAAATGACTTCAGGCACAATATCCTGGTTTTCTATTGACAGTTTTGTTTGATGAAGCACAATTTCTGGCATTCTTGTGTCGTGTACTGACATTCTTTAACGCTGTAGCTGTTTGTTTATTGTAATATGATTAATTTGGTGTGCTAATAAAATATTGTTAATATACAAAATGCACCTTTTGAGGCTGACAATTTTGGAAAGCGGGGAATTCTTCTTATTTCGTTCGCTGGAAAGGGGGGAATAACATCCTGACATGTGGTGAAAGTGTGCATGTGCCAAAAAAGGTTGAGAACCACTGTTCTAGATCATTTGCTGGTGGTCATATATTTAGGATAGGTAGATCTGGGAAACGTTAAGTAGGTAACGAACCTATGAAAGATCTTGCAAGCATGTAGGGAATTTACTCTACCCTAGACAAATACTGCCTATGAATCGTGAAGGAAATTGGAGGAAAGGCACTGGTCACCGGCGCTGCAACTTCAATTACCCCTCCCACGACGCCTAGCAGCAAAAGTGGAAGACAGCAACCACCACCAAAACGACTAACACCACGACTACCACTATCACCACCACCACCACCACCACCACCACCACCACCACCACCACCACGACTACCACTACGACTACAACCATCACCACCACCATCACCACCACGACTACCACGACTAGAAAAACCAAACCACCACCACCACCACCACCACCACCACCACGACTACCACTACCACGACTACCACCACCACGACTACAACCATCACCACCACCATCACCACCACGACTACTACCACGACTAGAACCATCACCACCACCACCACCACCAACACCACAACCACCACCACCACCACCACGTCTACTACAACCATCATCACCACCACCACAGCCAACACCACCACCACCGCTGCCGCCAACAACAAAAACAACAACAACAACCACAACAACAACAAGACGTGGGACCCCAGGATAATTAAAATAAACTCCCCGCCTCGAAAGGGACTCGAATATACCCCCAGCTGACTGACAGGCTGGCGGCATATCCACTGCGCCACTGTGGCATCCCTAGGCTTAGGTAAGATTTTATAGCATTAGACAATGAGCATTCTGTCTTGTCTTTTCTAACACCAAGATTGTCACGTGATATGCAGGTTACCATGCCACAGAAATCACGTTAATTTCCTAACGTATGCAGCCAAGCAACCCAGTTCCGGATCTATACAATATAGTTATACGCTTTTGATATTTAGTTCCGTATTCACCCAGAGGTAAATCGATAAAGTGATTACATATCCGTGCATTAAATCCACGAATACACATCTGGCGTTCTTTTTCACGTTGAAAATTAATTTCCGCCCTAGGTGCGGGTAATACCCGCTGAGAAGTACATTTTGACACAGAAATATCTATGTTCACACCTGCTCAGTTGCATATGTTTCGTCTGTGTATTTGCAGATAAGGATAATGAAACAATATGTGTATTTGCAGATAAGGATAATGAAATAATGCAATGTCTTCACAATGCAATTCATGTAATTACCAAAGGAAATCGTGTTCAAAAATGTTATGACATTGTCAGGCTGTATCAATTCTTTAGAACAATAGTTCCCAAGCTTTTCAAGCAGGGGGCCATATCTACTATTTTCGGTAGTTAAGCGAGCCACAACGTTATAAAATTATAAAAGTCGTGCAATATCATTCTGACATTTTCTTAGCTTTCGTCCAAAAAATTCTAAAACTTTAAAGTCAGTCAGTGTCAGTACTACACTGCGGTCATGTTTTGGTTTAAAATCAAATGTTCACTTAACAATAAATTTTTAATCAGTTTCGAAAATCGCTATTATCAATAGCGGAGGATTTCAACTGCAACTGGTTGCAGTAATTAATTTACAATTGTAACTGTTCTTCATAAACAGTTATTTAAGTTCAGATGCCAGTTTATCAATGTCTGGGCACAAATCTGTCGTGCCCAAAGTCATGAGCGCAGCTATCTTACTGTCGATGAGTCTGGAACGTTGCTTGTTTTTTTTGTTTTTTTCTTTCATAACGGTCATTGCGGAAAATGACTGCTCGCATCTGTAAGTCGAATCAAAACGACAAATGTATCTCTGGGCGAATGACCGCAAGTGTTCAAATTGTTCGCCAGGCAATAGTGGCCAGAATGAAATCATATGATCAGCTGAAGGTTAAGTAGGCAGCTCCAGAAATTTACATTTCAGTGCAGAATTGCATTTCAAATCATTTACTTCGTGCTGAAGATTTTCCTGAACTGAACAGGCGCATTCGATAAAATCTGAGCATAACAACCCCGAGCAGAGTAAATTATCGCACGCTGACGGGGCGCTCCGAGTGCAGTTTTGAAATTATTAAAATGGTTTATTTTAAATAACGAGGCCTCGCGTACCACTTTCTGACAGCTGGCGGGCCACAAGTGGCCCGCGGTCCGTGGTTTGGGAACCTCTGCTTTAGAACATTGTATGTTAAAAATTGACGACATAAAAGGTGTATAGCCTAGCGCAAACAAGGCACAGCTCTAAAAGGCCGATGAGATCTGATAAATTTTCCGACTGAGCTTTAATTTACTGTTAACGGTTAAAGATGAATTATTTCTATGGTTTCCATCACAAAAGTGCAGTGATAAGAGTAATTAATGGGTTATACAAAATTTGAAGATCAAAGATCATCTGCGACGAGACCAAGAGGACATCCAAGAAGAAAATGGATTGACGACATAAAAGACATTGTACAATCACACGGAATGACACTATCAAGTGCCGCCCACCAGGCGTTGGAGCTCAAATTATTCCTCCCCACGACGCTTGACGACAGAAGTGGAAGATGACGATGATGATGATGTTGATGATGATACAATTTAAAGCCACTTCTAAACGAAAAAAAGTTCAACATAAGTTATGTCATCATAATTGCTCATGAATATCGGCAGAAAATAATGGCCTTAAGGCCTCTTTTAACGATGACAGAAAGCAAGAAAGGGGAAGTATTGCTTTTATAAAAGACAACTGAACAGTAAGTGTAGTATGCCTTTCATATTTCCCTAAGGGGAGTCTCCGTGACGAAGTGGCCAAGCCGTCTGCCTCTCGCTCCTAAAGTTGTGGGTTAGATTCCGCGCTACGTCGTTCTGTTTACGAGTGAGTTTTTCTCGGAGCTTCTGGGGATCGTCGCTGGAGCTACGGAGTTCGTGCTTTGTGCGACGTTTTCGGCATGCCGACCTGCAGAAAGAGACCGAGCCATATGGGATAACACCCTATGCAATAAAGTCGATCCTCTCGACTTTTAAGACTTTTTATTTTATTTCCTTACGATCTCTACTATATCGTTTATAGGGAACAGACTCCGTAGCACCGGCGTGAATGTCAACATATGCATCCCTTAATCCACACAGAACATAATCCTTCTTAGGGAAATCGTTGAGGCTTTTAAAATAACAGGAGAAATGTATCCATAGAAGCTGTGGCTTTTAGTGGATAATATTCCTCGTTGTTGTTGTTGTTGTTTCTTCCACTTATGCCGTTAGGCGTCGTGGGGATAGTTAATTGGAGTTCCAGCGCCGTGACTAGCACCTTTCCTCCAATTTTCTCCATAAGTCTTGAGCAGAATGTTTAGGATCAAGTAAATTCCCTACCGGTTTGCTAGACCAGACGTAGGTTCCTTACCTACTTCATCATCATCAAGTGCCGTGCCGGCTGGCGAAGGCGTTCATGGCTCTCCACAGATCTCGGTCTTTGGTGTTCTGGATCAACTCTGCTGATGATATTCCTCCATGCCACCGTCTCAGTCCATCCAGCATCATTTCTCTTGGTCTGCCTCTGCCTCTCTTCCCCTCGATCTTTCCAGTTGTCACGATGTTCTCCAATGCCTCTCTTCTCATCACATGACCAAAGAAAGATGTTTGTCTCTTTCTTATTGTTGTATATAGTGTTCTAGTTTCATTAGCCTCTTTCAGGCAATCGTTGTTAGTTACTCTGGCAGTCCAAGGAATTCGCAACATTCGTCTTAAAAACCACATCTCTGTTGCTTCTAAGTTCTTCCTAATTTGTTCATTTACATTCCAAGATTCGCTGCCATACAGCAAAACTGGTTCTATATAGCATTTTAGTACTCTCTTTCTTACATTCATTGATAGCGACTTATTGCATAAGATACTCTTCATTTTCTGAAATGCTGTCTTTGCCTGCCCTATTCTGCTCTTAATCTCTTTTGTACATCTTCCATCTGATGTTATAAGTGCCCCTAGGTATTTAAAATTATCCACGTGGTTGAGAATTTCCCCTTCTATTTCTATGTCATATTTTGGCGTCCCCATTTTCTTTGATATCACCATTGTTACTGTTTTCTTGATATTCAAGGACAGTCCTTTCTGTGCACTCTCTGTTACTACACTGTCCAACAATTGTTGTAGGTCTGTTGCATTATCCGCTACCAATACTGTGTCATCAGCATAGCGTATATTGTTTATATTGTATCCTCCGATTAGTATTCCTGGCTTCTCTTTGATCTCTCTCATTATTACTTCGCTATACAGGGAGAAGAGATCGGGTGACAAGACACACGCCTGTCGTACTCCGAGCTTTATCTGTTCATAACTACCCTCTTTATTTCCCATTTTAATTGCTGCTACTTGGTTCCAGTATATATTCTTTATTATTCTTAAATCTTTCCCATCAATGTTGATATCTTCCAACATTTTAATCAGCTCATCATGTTTTACTTTATCAAATGCCTTAGTATAATCTATGAAGCATAAATATATGTCTCTTTGTTTCTCTATTGATCTTTCTATTAGTGTTCGTAATATATATATTGCATTGTTTGTACCCTTTCCTTCCATAAAACCATACTGTTCTTCACTAATTTCCATTTTTATTTTCTTTCTTGTTCTTCTCATTATAATTCTGAGTAGAAGCTTAGTGACATGGTTTATGAGGTTAATTGTACGAAAATCTTCGCATTCAAGTGCTCCTCGTCTCTTTGGTATTGCTATAAATACAGATTTCAGCATATCGCTCGGTAAATATCCACTGTTGTAAATATTATTCAGCATTTTGGTTAATATATCTACCCCAAATTCTCCCAATACTTCTAATTCTTCTACTGTGATTTCATCTGGCCCAGCTGTTTTTCCTTTCTTCATATGTTTCATAGCATCAGCGACTTCTTCTTTTAGAATAGGTGGGCCTTCTAAGTTACTTTCTTCTGTTAATTCTTCCCTTTCTCCATTATATAATTCTCTTATATACTCATTCCACCTCTTCATTATAGCACCTTCCTCCAATAAATTCTGTCCTGTTTTTGATTTCAAACACCCTGTATTTATTCTTATTTTTCTTCCCGTGAGCTCGCTGATTTGTCTGTACATACTATTTTGATCTTTAATGGAATTTAATTCAATTTTTCTGCATTGCTCATTTAACCAACTTTCTTTTGCCTTCACACATTTATCTCTTATTTCTTTATTTATCTTAGCATACTCTTGTTTGTCATTTTTATTCTGTTTCCTTTTGTCCATCAACCTTAAGATTTCTTCATTCATCCATTTTTTCTTAGCTTTTTGGCTTCTCTCCGGTAATATTTCTTTGCTAGTTTGATGAATGGAGTCCCTTAACATTTCCCATTGTTCATCTATACTCTGTATTTTAGCTATTGCATTGTACCTATTTTTCACAGTCACTCTGTATTGTTCTTGAATTTCTTTATCTACTTTCAGAACCTCTTTATTAAGTCTCAAGTTTTTAACCATTTTTTCCCCTCTCTTTAATCTTACTTTTATTTGTCCACATAGTGGTACATGATCACTGTTACCAGGCATTGTCTTTACATTAATTAATGCATTTCTAAATCTTTTATTAATAAGTATGTAGTCAATTTGGTTGCGTATTTTCATATCAGGGCTTTTCCATGTGTATAGTCGTCTTTTATGGTGTTTAAACCATGTGTTTCCAATTATCATATCGTTAATATTTGCCCATTCTATTAGTTTCTCTCCTCTTTCATTTCTTGTACCTAAACCGTAATTCCCCACTATATCCTCTATTTTTCCCTTTCCTACTTTTGCATTAAAATCCCCCAGTGTTATTTTTATTTCTTGTGATCCAATTTGGGCTATTGCCATTTCAACTTCATCGTAAAAGTTTTGTATATCTTCATCACTACTGTTTGTTGTTGGTGCATATACTTGTATAATATTTATATCTATTGGTTTTCCTACTTAACCCATGCATATTTGCTACTAACCACCATGTCACTTCCACTGGTCGCCTGCTGGATAGCTTCGTGCTATGCCAGGTAGGACTGACCGACCGACTTTGGAATTTGGAACTTGCCCTCATAGTGTTTGTGGACTAATTTCGGGGCCTCGATAGAGTCCCGTGGTTTAGCGTATGACTACTGGCAGGATCAACCAGATATCTATCGGACAGACGGACTATTCACGCACACGCAAGCCAAGAGTAGCATCGCTAAAGCGCGCCCTCCCGGTACAAGGTGAAAGTGAACTCATTTCAATTACGGGGCCTCGATAGAGTCCCGTATTGTTATTTTTCGTCACTACCTCCCCGTGCCGGGAGTGGGTAAGTTGCGCGCCTGCTTTCCCACTTTTGCTGTCAAGAGTCCTTGGGAGGAAAAGATGATGTTCCAGTGCCCCATTGGTGACACTTTCAAGTCGTCAATCCATTTTCTTGTTTCCTGTCCTCTCGTATAAGATCTTGATAACTAAGTGTTGATAACTAACGGTGTTGCATTCTAACAAGATGACCGAACCATTCGATTTTCTGCATTTCGATATATGTAACACAAGGTGTTGATCCCACTGTCTGATAACATCATTCCTTACTTTGCTTTCTGAACGAACGGCGGATGTACTGAGCTACGGGCTTAATAAAACAATGCACAGAAATTCATTGTATAATGTCAGTTTATATAAACGAAAGAAACTTAGTATTACAGAAAAAAAAACTGTCCCGCCCGATTGGTTAATTACTAGAATCCAGTTCTTGAACTCGAGGCAAACCCATAAGGTTTTTGTATATCTCAAGAGACTGGAATGCAGCACTGCTTATGGTTTCCCAATTTGCACAGACTACAAATGCATATTTCTGTCTGTGATCACATCTGTTACTTTCACAACAGTTTCCAAATGGCACATGACATCATCGGATTGATTATTCACCATCTGAGTTAGTGGAGACCTCCCTGTCTAAGTGACCAAACCACCTGCTTGGAGCCACGAAAGGCTTGAGTTCGTTCAAGGACTCCGTTATTCGGAGTCATGGCTGGTATTATGGGATTAGTGTCTTCAGCAATGTTCGGCAGGCTGCTTTGCGAAAAGAGCGAGCCATATGGGACAGAACTCGGTGTAATTAAGTTGACCCTCTTACCTTTAACCCCTTTAACCCCTCTGCGGTAGTCTACAACGATCTGTTATATATGGTGCTCGCGTACTGTGTGCTTTTTGTATCATCACTACCCCCATAATTTGTGCTCTGGAGTACAGAGTTTCAGCTAGCGATTGTTACGCCAGATCCCCAGTGACATAGACTGTAGAGCCACCTGAAATCTGAAAGAGATTCATCACCAAGTGGCGTGCCGATAAGCGTGGGCTGTCATGTTTCGCCATCTTACACGATCACCAAAGTTGTGGATAAGCTCTATGTTCTTGTCTCGACCATGGAACGTTGCCAAGCCATCCAGATATTTACGCCTATGACTTACCCTTGTTCTTTCCCCCTCAATCTTGCCAGTTGTCACCAAGATCTCTAGTTTATTTCGTCTCATAATGTCTTAAAGAATGTTCACTAAGTCTAATCTGTCTCTAATCTGTTTAAGGTTTTCATTTGCTCATCGTTGGACTCGCTCATTGATTTTATGTCTGCCTATGGTATTCTTTGCATTTTCCTCAGAAACCACATTTCTACGGCTATATGATGATTTTCAGCTTGCCTGCTCATTGTCCACGCTTCACATCCATATAAAAGTACAGGTTCTATGTAGCACTTCAACACTCTTTTCTTGTTTCAGTTAATATCTTTTTATTGGTCAGTGAAACATGCCTGGGTTCACTAACATTAAGGTGATTGCCCTGAGTAGCAATGCTACAAATCAAATCAAATCAACTTTATTAGGGTCACAAATTGGGCGCGCAGGCCCGTCTTACATTCGGCCCTTCCAATCACTCGTCTTTCGTTCATCAAGAGCATTATACATTTACATAGGAAAAAAAATAAACATTGTGAAGTGAATGTTGTAAACATAAACAAAGCTAAACATGGAGAAAAATATGTACATAAAAAGTATGTGACGTAAAAGTAGTGATGCCCCACACAAACACACTCTCTCTCTCTCTCTCTCTCTCTCTCTCTCTCTCTCTCTCTCTCTCTCTCTCTCTCTCTCTCTCTCTTTCTCTCTCACTCATTCACTCTCACTCATTCACTCACACACACTCTCACTCATTCACTCGCCCGCTCACTCATTCACTCTCACACTCACTCATTCACTCTCACGCTCACTCATTCTGTCTCTCCCGCTCACTCATTCACTCTCCCGCTCACTCATTCACTCTCCCGCTCACTCATTCACTCTCACGCTCACTCATTCACTCTCACTCATTCACTCTCTCACACACACACACACTCTCACTCATTCACTCTCCCGCTCACTCATTCGCTCTCACACTCACTCATTCACTCTCCCGCTCACTCATTCACTCCCCCGCTCACTCATTCACTCTCACTCATTCACTCTCACGCTCACTCATTCACTCTCCCGCTCACTCATTCACACTCACGCTCACTCATTCACTCTCCCGCTCACGCATTCACTCTCACGCTCAATCATTCACTCTTCCGCTCACTCATTCACTCTCACGCTCAATCATTCACTCTCCCGCTCACTCATTCACTCTCACGCTCACTCATTCACTCTCACGCTCACTCATTCACTCTCACGCATTCACTCTCACGCTCACTCATTCACTCTCACGCTCACTCATTCACTCTCACGCTCACTCGTTCACTCTCATGCTCATTCATTCACTCTCACGCTCACTCATTCACTCTCCCGCTCACTCATTCACTCTCACGCTCACTCATTCACTCTCTCGCTCACTCATTCACGCTCCCGCTCACTCATTCACTCTCACGCTCAATTATTCACTCTCCCGCTCACTCATTCACTCTCACGCGCACTCATTCACTCTCACTCATTCACTCTCACGCATTCACTCTCACGCTCACTCATTCACTCTCACGCTCACTCATTCACTCTCACGCTCACTCATTCACTCTCACGCTCACTCATTCACTCTCACGCTCACTCATTCTGTCTCTCATTCACACTCACTCACTCTCTCACTCAAACTACAGTAATGAACATAAGTTTATATTATACATGATACAATCAAATGGTATTTAACTGATAATATGACAGATGAGAATATACAAACATATGGATTCGCATGTTACATAACATGCGTGTTACATGACATGCATCTGCTCAGCTCTCTCTCTCTCTCTCTCTCTCTCTCTCTCTCTCTCTCTCTCTCTCTCTCTCTCTCTGTATTCTTTCATATACACACACTCACACGCATGCGTACGCTCACACATACACACACACACACACACACACACACACATTCACTCTCACGCTCACTTATTCTGTCTCTCATTCACACTCACTGACTCTCTCACTCAAACTACAGTAATGAACATGAGTTTATATTATGCATGATAAAATCAAATGGTATTTAACTGATAATATGCTACAACATAAACAAGTTCACGGGGTTAAAGGGCATTCCCCGGAAAGGGCAAATACGAAGATAGACGGAGGTAAAATGGGGCTGGGTGGTAGTCCCCGGAAAGGGCTGCAAAGAAGGGTTAAAAAGACAGTGGAAAATATTGACGAGACAGTTGAGTTTTGGGACCCGACAGTGAGGTCGGCGGTCTGGGAAATTGAAGGATATTGGAGTTAGCGAGAGAACTCCGCCCTGTGTTTTTGAGTGATAGTAATTCGGAACCTAAGTATTAAAGACTGAGCCCAGTTGTCAGCAGTGATAGTGTTTGGGACCACGTGCACTGTACCTGTGCCTATGCAAGGTATAGATATATATAATGATGAATGTTCCTGAGGAATAATGTTGTATCCAGTGGTTCAAATTAATGTATTATGTGCGCAGTCTGGTGTTTGGTATTAATGCATCGTGGTTGATCAGTTGTTCAACACAACATTCACACTGACATACCCTAGATACAACCATAACCACTCCATCTGTCACTCTGTCATCATTCACTTTGTGACAGTCAGCATGTATTTCATCTTGCAAAAGGCTACCTTCGCAATGGCAATTTTTGTTCTAATTTCTTCAAGGCATCTCTCATCAGATGTTATGACTGTTCCGAGAGAACTATACCGATTCACTTGTTTAAGAATATGCCCAGTTACTTGTATATTACATTGTGGTACATACTTCTTCCCAGTGACGACCATACTCTGTGTCTTCTTACAATTCAATTCTAACCCTAGCTGCTCACTGTGTGCAACAACCGCATCTACTAAATATTGCAGGTCCTGTTCATTGTCTGAAATCAAGACTGTATCATCTGCATACCTAATGTTATTGATGCTTTGCTCCCCAATGTTGATTCCTTCCATATCTTTTATATTTCTGAAAATATTTTCACTGTACAGGAAAAAAAAATGTAGAGACATTACACATCCTTGTATCACACTTCTCTTAATAGGTTGATATTCACCTACTTCATTATCATTTCTTATGGCAGCTTGTTGTTTCCAATATAGGTTATTTTTTACAATTCTAAGCTTTTTCCCATCAATTTGTAGATCTTCAAGCATCCTTATCATGTCGACATGTCTCACTTTATGAAAAGCCTTTGTGCAGTCAATAAAGCAAAGAGATAGATCTTTGTTTACTTCTATAGAACGTTCAATTACTGTTCTCAGTATATACACCCTTGCCTTCTACAAACCCACATTGTTCTTCTCCCTTTTCGGGTTGTATTTTCTTCCTAACTCTTTGCATGATAATTCGTAGCAAAATCTTCGTGATGTGACTCATTATAATAATTGTTCGATGTTGATCACATTCCAAGGCTCCTGATTTCTTTGGGATTGCAACAAATACAGAGTTACATAATTCATGAGGTACATTTCCAGTATCATATATTGTATTCAGCAGTTTGGTAAATTTATTTATTCCATATTATTCTAAAGCATTAATAATTTCTGTTGTGATGCTGTGTGAACCGGGGGTCTTGCCAGATTTCACATGGTTAAGAGCATTCTGAACCTCCATCTTCAAAATTGATGGCCGTTAATTATTATTTTTAATATTATACTGTTGTTCTCTGTTATCATCATAAAGGTTTTTCACATAATCTGACCATACATGTAAAATCTGATCATTTTCTATTATAAATTTTCCATCTTTTGTCTTTAGGCAGCCTGCTGATGAATGTGTTATTTGATTATTAAGCTCCTAAATTCTTGTGTGCATTGGTTTGGTAAGTTTACTGTTGTATTGTTTTTCAATTTCTATGGACTTTTTGTTGAGCCATGCTTCTTTTGCCTCCTTACATAATATTCTGACTTTTCTGTGAATTTCTTCATATTTGGCAGGGTTATTTTTATTCTGTCTTCTTGTTTCCATTAGTTGTAACTTTTCTTCAGTCATCCATGTCTTACAAATCCCTTTATTTAATTTTGGAATAGTTTGTTTTTTTTGCAACACAACTTATTGAATTCTTCAACCCGGGAAGGTTAACCCGGTCAACAAATGCCCGCAGAAGTCGGATGTGTCGGCCTAACGGCGCAAGAACGCAGCTCTGCTGTAAAAAGGCACAATGCAATCACGTCCGGAAAAAAAACTTCCGATGAACGCAGAAGATAATGAAGAAGAAGAAGAAGAAGAAGAAGAAGAAGAAGAAGAAGAAGAAGAAGAAGAAGAAGAAGAAGAAGAAGAAGAAGAAGAAGAAGAAGAAGATGAAGAAGAAGAAGAAGAAGAAGAAGAAGAAGAAGAAGAAGAAGAAGAAGAAGAAGAAGAAGAAGAAGAAGAAGAAGAATTCTTCAACATTTCCCATTGATCATATACATCTTGAAATAGGATCTTTAGATCAGACAATATATCAAATTCGTTCTTTACTTCTGTTAAAATTAATAATTATCTTGTATTTCTTTGTCAGTTTTTAATTTGCACAAATTATATTTAGGGTTTCCTGTTTGTATTGATTGCTGATTATCGATTATTGATTACATACTGATTGTATGTTCAGCGTTAATATTAGTAAGTGTTTCCCCCTACATGCATGTGACATAGAGACCTGTGTGGCAGCTGAGCTTCATGGACTAGCACCGGAAGCCAACAAATCTGCAGGCACGCTGCCCCACACTCCATCACATCAAACATGCCAACATAGCCATGCAAAGCCTCCTTAGACGTGATAATGCTTATCGCCCACTCGTGCCGCACGTCATTTGTTAACTCGAAGTATTAAGACTAGTATTTATGTGTCCTAAATCTGCGACTGGCCTAGCAAGCCAGCAGAGGATCTTCATACTGCTCGTAGAAAAACTAAGAAGTATAAACGGACTGACCCACACAAGCCCATAATCGGGGACTCTCACGATGTTTATACTTCACCTCGACACCGCAAGGTACAAGAGGAACATAATGAGATGAGATGATTTAATTAATTAATTAAAGAGATTTGGCGAGAGGGAGACAGAAAAGAAAATATTTAGCTTGCAACTAGACAGAAAAGAGAATATTTAGCGTGCAACTAGACACAGAAAAAAGAATATTTAGTACGCAACTAGACACAAAAAAGAGAATATTTAGCGTACAACAAGACACAGAAAAAACAATATTTGGCCTGAAATTAGACAGAAAAGAGAATATTTTGCACAGAATCAGACGTGAAAGAGAATATATTGTGTGGAATCAGACGGTAAGGAAAAACATTTGGCCTAGACCGAGGCATAACTGACAGAGCAAGGCTAGACACTGCTTTCTGTTAACTTGTTTATTGTTGTTGTTGCAGAGCTCTATAGATTCTGTGGAGGCGAGGTCTCGGAGGTTTGACGCTGTGCCGCCAGCGTCTGCAGCCTACCTTGTGCCAGACGTATTGGTTACCCATTCCTGTGGAATACACAAGACTAGGCCGAGAGAGGGAACATGTCGTTTGGGCACCACATGTGTCTCTGAAGCTCTGCCCAGGCATTGTGATGGAATTTTGGCCACATTCCAACTCACATACTTTGGTCTGTCAAGACTGCAAGGTGCCACTCACTCACTCTTGCATAAGCGAACAACAAACTTATTCGTGACCTCTGCAAGCGGTGAGTTTAAGAAGTGAGTGTTGATTGCCTACCATTACTCTGTGCAGTTGCTGTGAAATACTTGCAGTCTTTCGGCGAGGAAAGTCTGTGGTCATGAACTGGCTTCATCGCAGCAGGATTCAATCCATCACTCCATCCGTAATTAACCATACTGGTGTCTGTCTCGGATGCCTCACAATCCTCCAGACATTACCAAACCAGTGTGTGCCACAGATATCCCACAACCCATACATCATGTGCCATTACGATAAGAGTTGGCGGTCATTATTCGCCATTTCACTCGATCACCAAAGTCGTGGATCAGCTCAGTGTTCTTGTCTCGACCATGCCACGTGGTCAAACCATGCAGGTTTTTATTTCTCTGTCTTCCAGCTATTCACTTCCCCTCAATCTTGCCAGTTGTCACCACAGTCTCTAAATTATTTCTTCTCATAACATGTCCAAAATAATTTTGACTGAAGACGTCTAATTTCTCTAATCAGTTTACGATTTTCATTTGTTTCTTGTAGAACTTGGTCGTTAATTATTCTGTCTGTCCATGGTATCCTTTGCATTCTTCTCAGAAACAACATTTCCACAGCCATCAGATATTTTTCAGCTTGACTGCTCATTGTCCACGCTTCACATCCAAACAAAAGTGCAAGCACTATATAGCAGCTCAGTAATCTTTTTCTCATTTAAATTGAAATTTTTTTTTATTGGTCAGTATGTTTTTTGTCTTGCAAAAGGCTACCTTCGCCATGGTGATTCTTGTTTAATTTCTTCAAGGCATCTTCCATCAGATGTTATGACTATTCCGATATAATTGTACCGATTCATTTGTTAAAGAATATTCCCAGTTGCCTGCATAGTGCATTGTGGTATTTCGTTATTCCTAGTGACGACCATAATCTGTGTCTTCTTACAATTTAATTCTAACCCTAGCTGTTCACTGTGTGCAACAACCGCATCTACTAAATGTTGCAGATCCTACTCATTGTCTGCAATCAACACTGTATCATCTGCTCATCTAATGTTATTGATGCTTCTTCCTCCAATGATGATACCTTCCATATCTTGCACATTTATGAAAATATGTTCACTATACAGGGAAACAGATCTGAAGACATTATACATCCCTGTCTAACACCTCAATTAATAGGCTGATATTGACCTACTTCATTATCAATTCTGATGGCAGCTTGTTTCCAATATCAATCAATCAATCATGTGCCATGAAAGCGTGGCGGTCATGACTCGCCATTTCACTCGATCACCAGTGTCGTGGATCAGCTCAGTGTTCCTGTCTCGTCCATGCCATGTGGCCAAGCCATCCAGGTATTTTCCTCTCGGTCTTCCTCTTGGTCTGTTCCCCTCGATCTTGCCAGTTGTCACTAAGTTCTCCAACCCATTTCTTCTCATAACATGTCCAAAAAATTCTGACTGTCTACGTCTAATTTCTCTAATCAGTCTACGATGTTCATTTGTCTCCTGTAGTACTTGGTCATTGGTTTTTCTGTCTGTCCATGGTATTCTTTGCATTTTCCTCAGAAACCACATTTCTGCAGCCATCAGATGCTTTTCAGCTTGACTGCTCATTGTCCAAGTTTCACATCCATACAAACGAACAGGCTCTATGTATCCCCTCAACACTCTTTTTCTCGTTTCAATTGACATCTTTTTATTGGTCAGAATGTTTTTCATCTTGCTAAAGGCTACTTTCGCCATGGCGATTCTTGTTCTAATCTCTTCAAGGCATCTCCCATCAGATGTTATAACTGTTCCAAGATAATTGTACCGATTCACTTGTTGAAGAATATTTCCATTTACTCGTATATTACATTGTGGCACTTCTTCCTTCCTACTGACGACCATAACCTGTCTTTTTACAATTTAATTCTAACCCCAGTTGCTCACTGTGTACAACAACCGCATCTACTAATTGTTGCAGGTCCTGCGCATTGTCTGCAATTAATACTGTATCATCTGCATATCTAATGTTATTGATGTTTCGTCCTCCAATGCTGATTCCATTTATATCCTCTACATTTCTGAAAATATTTTCACTGTACAGGGAAAAAAGATCTGGAGACATCACACATCCCTGCCTAACACCTCTCTTAATTGGCTGATACTGTCCCACTTCATTATCAATCCTTATTGCAGCTTCCAATATATGTTTCCAATATATGTTTTTTATAAGTCTAATGTCTTTCCCATCAATTTGTAGATCTGCAAGCATATCCACCATGCTGACATGTCTAACGCTATCAAAAGCCTTTGTTTAGTCAATAAAGCAAAGATGTATATCCTTGTTTACTTCTATAGCACGTTCAATAACTGTTCGCAGCATATACACAGCATTTACTGTACCCTTTCCTTCTACAAACCCGCATTGTTCTACCCCTATTTCAGGTTGTATCTTCTTCCTCATTCTTTGCATGATAATTCTTAGCAAAATCTTTGTGATGTGACTCATTATACTAATTGTTCTATGTTGATCACGTTCCAAGGTTCCTGATTTCTTTGGGATTGCAATAAATATAGAGTTACATAATTCAGGAGGTATATCTCCAGTATCATATAATGTGTTCAGCAGTCTGGTGACTTGATCTATTCCAAATTCTTTTAAAGCTTTAATCATTTCTGTTGTGATGTTATCTGCACCGGGGGCCTTGCCAGCTTTCATATGCTTAAGAACATTTCGAACCTCCATCTCCAAAATTGGCGGTTTCCAATATATGGTTTTTAAAAGTCTAAATTCTTTCCCAACAATTTGTATATTCGCAAGCATCTCTATCATGTTGACATGTCTTACCCTATTGAAACCCTTTGCCTTACTTCTATTTATTTTGTTGTTGTTGTTGCATGTTCTATTTACAGGACATTGCTGTCAACACCAGCATTGCTGTTGTTGATGTCTTGACACGTTTACGTTCAGTTGTTTACCACTGCTTTCTGAACGACCATCTCCCATTCCAACACGTTAAAACCCAGCGCGACACAGTCTGCTGCCAAATGGATCGCAGCTGTGTTTCGAGCGCAGGTAAGCGGAATTACGAACCGCGTCCGTAACGTCTTTGCCATGGAGACCGATTTACTTCTATAGAACGTTCAATTACTATTCTCAGTATGCAGCATTTACTGTACCCTTACCTTTTACAAACCAACAATGTTCTCCTATTACGGGTTGTATTTTCTTCCAAAATCTTTGCATGATAATTCTTAGCAAAGTCTTCATGATGTGGCTCATTATACTAATTGTTCTATGTTGATCACATATATAGTATATATTGTTCTATGTTGGGATTGCAATAAATACAGCATTCTTAAAATACAGAAATTTGAGCAATAGTTATAAGACCTAGTGGAACAAGTAAACTGACACAGTGAAGAATGTGGCTTAGATATTAACATCCAAAAAACAAAAACTATGATAATTAGCAGGAATAGGAAATGTCATCGATGAACATGACAGTAAACGGGGAGATACTAGAACAAGTAACAAGTTTCTCCTATCTTGGACATATAATAACAGATGATGGCAGAAGTGAAATAGAAATCAAAAAGAGAATCCATTTTCCCCTTGCAACTGAAGACGCACTATTCTATTACACGTATGGATTACAAACTATTTCTTGCCTTCTCTCACAACACTTCTAAATTTCTTCTGCAGTTTTTGAATCTGAGAATATTTATTTCTATCCCTTTGTGTTTTATTTTTCTGTTTTCTTGAATTAGACTGAATATTTTCTCTGTAGTACACGTCAGCTTCATGTAATCTCTTTTGAGAATCCTGTTTTGTGCTGATAAGATGAGAATCACTCTAGATTTTTGGCAATCTCATGATGTGTAATGTTTTCTTGTAATGCTATCAAGACATCGCGTTTGTTATTGCATTTACTTCGATGTTATATTCAGGTGCTATATCAATTACAACCTCTCGGATTAGTCGTGTTACGTTTACACCTGTTTTAGTGTTACCTTGAAATCTGCCACACGTAGTTAATGATCTGTATCGCAGTTTGTTCCCAGCACTGTCGTTGTGGCTGTTATATGTCCTCCATCTGTGTTTTATTCAGTCGAAATCAATGTTATTACTACAATTGCCACCGCGTGAGGTCCAGGTGTCGAGGCTGCTTGAACGTTGCCTAAAAAGAGTGTTTGTGAATCAAAGATTGCTGTGTAAACATAATTTCATTCTATGTTTTCCTCTCACATTAATATATCCTGTACCCGATGGGCACTTGTATGTCTACCTTACTGTCTTCGGTTCGAATTCATATCCAGGCGTATTGTTAAAAATAATCCGCTCCCAGGTCGACTGAGCATTAATTATGTGTGAGTAAATGTTTTGGGAAGTAAAGGCTGACCATATCACCCCTCGATTGTTGACTTACCTATCAAAATATGGAGCTGGCAATGATCAATACATCACACCTCGAGTGTTGACTGACCTATCAAAATATGGGGCTGGCAATGATCAATACATCACCCCTCGAGTGTTGACTGACCTATCAAAATATGGGGCTGGCAATGATCAATACATCACACCTCTATTGTTGACTGACCTATCAAAATATGGGGATGGCAATGAATAATAGATCACCCCTCGAGTGTTGACTGGCCTATCAAAATATGGGGCTGGCAAAGATCAATACATCACACCTCGAGTGTTGACTGACTTATTAAAATATGGGGCTGGCAATGCTCAATACATCACCCCTCGAGTGTTGACTGGCCTATCAAAATATGGGGCTGGCAAAGATCAATACATCACACCTCGAGTGTTGACTGACTTATTAAAATATGGGGCTGGCAATGCTCAATACATCACCCTTCGAGTGTTGACTGACCTATCAAAATATGGGGCTGGCAATGATCAATACATCACACCTCGAGTGTTGACTGACCTATCAAAATATGGGGCTGGCAATGCTCAATACGCACATTAAGGAGCGTAGAATGATCCCTTTACTTCACATTATCTATACCTAATGGGCGTTATATAAATGGGTCTTATAAACAAATATACGATTTCGTAGATCGTATGAGATAATAAACAACAGTAAATCACATTTTATTTGGAAAACGTCGACATGAGAACATTTCACGTATTTGTGAAACTTTACCAAATGTTAACACTAAAATCTCGACATGTATACGAACATCCATCCATCCATCCATCCATCCATCCATCCATCCATCCATCCATCCATCCATCCATCCATCCATCTACTCATCCATCCATCCATCCATCCATCCATCCGTCCGTCCATCCGTCCGTCCGTCCATCCCCTTGTGAATCTGTCTGTCTACCCATTTGTCAGTCTTTATGGTCGTGTGTATATGTGTATGAATGTGTGCGAGCTTGTGTGGGTGCTTATGCGTAAATATCCAAACAACATAAATATATTGTTGTAACAAGCCATGAATCAACTACTGATAGAAACAAATACATTTTCCAAGGTGATGTCAACAGAGACAAAACAACGCTGACTAAGGAATGCTGGAATACCACGCTGCAGATTTGTGTCAGAACATGAGCAGCTTAACAAATCCATATTTCAATTAGCGCGGCAGGACTCTGGTCGTTTATCTATCTTAGTGTATTAACACAGATATATTTGAAAGATTCCACATTCCTAGGCTCTCCTTTAAGACTTCCATGGGGAGAATGTGATATTCGACGACTAGGGTGAAAACGGTCCATTTTGTGTCTGGCCCGGACATCTGTCAGATTCTGTAATTCCGGACTGTCTTCTGGTCGCAGCCGTCATTAGAAGTTACAGACTGCAAGTCTTACAATTCGCCTTCATGTTGGCTTCCCGTTTGCTTCCTATTATATTTAAGGCAAGTCTACTGGGTAAATACCTTCCCTCCCATATTCTTAAATTTCCCACATGACGTCATTTAATTCTGCTAAGGATTCTCATTCAGACAGACAGAGATCCATACAAATTCCCTGAGAACTTTTGGGGTGGGTGGGGGAGGGGATGGGAAGACCGAGGTTAGTTCACTGATGTTACTGTAATTTTCCGAGTTGGTAGGGTAGCATCATCATCACGTGTCTTGCCAACTGGCGTAGGCTTTCATGTCTCTCCACAGTTCTCGGTCTTAGGTGTTTTGGATCCATTCTCTTGGTGATAAATGCTCCATGCCTCCGTTTCAGTCCATCTAGCATACGTTTTTTGGTCTGCCTCTGCCTCTTTTCCTACTGATCTGTCAGTTCTGAAGATATTCCTCATTGCCTCGCTTTTCACTATTTTTCTTTATAGTTGCACACAATGTTCTAGTTCCAGTATCCCCTTCCAGGGTATTTGCAACAATCGTCCCAGAAACCACATCTCTGTTGCTGCTAAATTCTTCCTAATTGTTCATGCACTTTCCAAAAGTCACTGTCATATAACAAAACATGTTTTTTACAACACTCTCTTTCTTACATTAAATTATACTAACTTATTGTATCCAAAATGTAGCTTTTTGCTTGCTCTATTGTGATCACAATCTCTGTCGTGCATCTAACATCTGTTGTTATAAATACCCCTAAGTATTTACATGTATCAACCTTGGTTAAGCATTGTGATGTATTAAGAGCATAACATCTTGAAGGCATGAGTGCACGGAGGATGTGAAGTGCAATGAGCATCACATCTTGAACGTCTGAGTGCACGGAGGATGTGAAGTGCTAGGAGCATCACATCTTGAAGGTCTGAGTGCACGGAGGATGTGAAGTGCTAGGAGCATCACATCTTGAAGGTCTGAGTGCACGGAGGATGTGAAGTGCTAGGAGCATCACATCTTGAAGGTCTGAGTGCACGGAGGATGTGATGTGCTAGGAGCATTACATCTTGAAGGTCTGAGTGCACGGAGGATGTGAAGTGCTTGGAGCATCACATCTTGAAGGTCTGAGTGCGTGGAGGATGTGAAGTGCTAGGAGCATCACATCTTGAAGGTCTGAATGCACGGAGGATGTGATGTGCTAGGAGCATCACATCTTGAAGGTCAGAGTTCTCGGGGGATATGATGTGCTAGGAGCATCACATCTTGAAGGTCTGAGTGCACGGAGGAATAAGTGGTCAGTGTCTCCCCCCCCCCCCGGAACCAGCAGCAAACCTAGGAATCGAACCCACGCCAGACCGTGCTCAAGCCATTGTAGGAGCAACCATTACATAACACTATCACTTGATTAGTACAGGATGGGCTTGATTGTAAACATAAATATTGGCACATTTATTTTGTTGACAAAATTCAGTTTTATAGAATTGTGCGTGTGTGTGTGTGTGTGTGTGTGTGTGTGTGTGTATGTTTGCGTGCGTGTGTGTGTGTGTGCGTGTGTGTGTGTGCGTGCGTGTGTGCGTGTGTGTGTGTGTGCGTGTACTTTCGCTCGACTTGAGCTCACACGTAGTCCATACACATGCCACTACTTCTAGTGCACTTTACTGATTTTTACGTGTGAATTATCTCTCAGTATTACTATTGTCCCTCATTGTTCGCCATTAGGCGAACCCACTCCGACTTCAGAGGTATTTGTAATTTACGACACCAAGTCAAGGACGATAAGTCCACATTTTAGTCCAACTGTCCGTGTAGTGGTTGAAAAAACAACGTTCTTCACGTTGTTCACGCGACATTCAAGTAAAAAATCGAATCCTGTATGCGGCACCATTTATCCATCTGTAACAATGCGTATACAGAGGATCAACAAGTTCTGCTGTGTTATTTCAAAACAGGCTTTATTTACACATGATGGTCGATACAAAATCCAAGTGCTAATCAATCATGATGTTGTCTTCTCTTCCCTCGTCCTTGGTGGTCACTACCCAACAACAAGCTACGTCACGACTTGAGCATCCTTCTTACTGTTCTATCAGGATGCTCAAGCGTGCTGTAGTCTTGCACCCCTAAGCTAATACAGATATGATATTCATTCTGCTACACCTCCCTGTCTTTTAAAAGACTTTTCTTCTTCAAAAGTCTTAACTCCTAACCCCTTTATCCTACACCTTCTCTCCTTACCTCCCATAATTTCTCTAAGCCGCCCCAAACTAACTCTATTTTAGGTGAATATTTCCTTCCAATTGTACCACATAGCAAACCACTATGAAGTTACATTTCTTCTTCGTTTCTGGTTCTTCAAAGTTTCTTTACAAAATATATATATATATCATAAGAATGGCTCGTATCAATCGTTATCGTACACTTGACATTATGAAATTTCTCATTCACACAACACAGGATAGACAGAAAAGATGTAGTTAAAAAAAAGTAAAGAAGGGGTGCGCACCCAATTTATGAAAAGTATAAGGAAATAGTCAACACAATCACATTTACCTCTCTTGCCAACGAAAAAACTTTTGTAAAAAGTTTTTTAAAATATATCTTATGAAATACATCTCTGTTCACTATAAATTATTATTTCTAATAGAGTGCACCTTCTACCAGCTTAATCACGAGAAGATCCATTTCTTGGCACTGGTCTCAGCGTACGGTTGTGACCTGAAGGATGGCGTGTGTGGTAAGGGATTTTTCTTTTCTTGATGTGTTCTCTTTCAAGTTCACTCTCTTGTGATTTCCACATTATGAGAAAACCACACAGGAGTGCTATATTTACAGGTAATTATTAACTTTAGGTTGCCTCCTTGTATTACTTGTGTTAACCAAGGGCCGTGCCGTGCAATGATACAGAGAGGCGGAAGCATCAGGCTGCACAATAAAGGAGCGGCATAAGCAGCGAAGGAGGGGCGGCATTTCGAAGACTTGCATCATATTGAGAAAATCCGCCACTCGGCCCTGTGTTAACGTACGTGGGTATAGAATGTTGATGTTAAACACAAGCCACTGGGTGCTGGGTTTGTGTTTTTCTTCTCCACTATATCAAATTAGAGTGGATATATATATATATATATATATATATATATATATATATATATATATATATATATATATATATATATATATATATATATATATATATAAAATATACAAAATATGCCAACATGCGGGTAGATCCGTTGATACCACGCAGTGAATCTATAGCTAACATTATGGATTAATAGGCATAAAATGTATAACTAGTATGGAGCGAGAGAGCAGGTCTGAAGGATTCATCTTCTACCAGGGTTTTGCCTTCTGGTCAATCTCCAGCCTTGGTGTCGAGAATCGAGTAACTTTACACATAAACTCATAAACACAACCTAGAGCTAGTGTACACGACCAGAATCTAATTTCCGAGCCAGACCGTTCCAGATAATTGTTATTTTAACCACCAACCAGTATATATGAAATCGCACAAACATAATTTAGCTATATATTCCACCCTATATGCCGGCTCCATGGCCGAGGAGTTAGCAGCTTTCTCCGCTAACCCCGAATACTCTCGTCACGTGACGCGACGAGAATTATCAGTGGTTCGAATCGCAAAAGTTACTTATGAGAGTATGGAGCCGGTCGCTCAGAAAGTCGTGGCGTGCTGATGAGCGTAATCTAGCCTAGGAATCAACATACAGCTGAAAGATGCTGGTGTTGACCGCAATATCCTGAAACAGGATGGAAACGCGGAAAAAAAATATTCCACCCTATATATGCTAGATATGAAATCATACAACAATAAGTTAGCTTTGTTTGTCATGTCAGCGAGATTTCAGACATAGACACATCACTCCCATGTGTCATACATGATTAATGGTGCCATGGTCTGTAACTGATAAACCGTTGGAGACAATTGTATGCTTGAGATAGCCGGAAGGGTATTATGACAGACAAACGTTCTATTACAGTGTTCAGTATATTAAAGAAGTTAACCTAAAGGACCTGGGGCGTATTCTTTACGTGGCGCTGCCCCCAAATTCTTTATAGACCAATCAGTGACCACTTATTCCATTAATAGCGACTGATTGTTCATTAAACTGTGTAGCATGAGGTAACTGCCTATATGGACATGTTTGCCCAGACTAGCTCAGTTTGCTAAAGTATACAGTGGGTCACTTCGCGTGATGCAGTAAGCCAAGAAATAGCTCTAATACAGTGGATTTAAGTATATGGTGATGTCTTAACACATTGACTACGACAAGCCACTGACATCGTTATACTTTAAGCAGATGGGAAGCAAGTTAAACACAAGTTCTAACTCATCCACACTGTTCATATGCTATATGAAAACATGCGCTGAATACAGACAATCCATAATTTAAACTGTAAACACACCACGGGATACATAATCTATGCATATAGATTCGTGTTTAGAATGCGTTTTAATCAAATAGTTATTTTGTTAACCTGACTGGAAAGAAACCGCACTACAACTTTAGCAATACATCGTGCCCATAATGCTGTTTTCGCAAATTGTTTGGCTTTATATGTTATTGTCAGTATCGGGTGTATGTGGTGTTTTTAAACATAGCTACGTAACCTCACCAGTCGAGAATGCAAAAAACGACAATAGTTCACAATCTAACTTCTCGGGAATGCAGTTTGTTGAGTGTGCACAACACAACAGACAGCAGCTCATCAACATCTTCAGGGAGAGACGATGGACCACTATTCAAATGGCACAACATATCCCTGTCAGCATGGGACTTGCAATTATTGTACTGCCCCAGGCGGTGCCGTAATAACTATCTGGCGACCCCGCCCAGGACAAACTGGTGTTCTGGTATGAAATGTTTCCCCTGTGATTGTAAAAACACGCTTTGCGAAATTTTTGGAACTTGCTGTCCTGATTATGAGCCATCTGTGGATTCTAAACCTGTTTTTTATGATGCATCGAATATGACACATAAGCAAAAGTTCACTTCTAATGTAGAAGACAGGACTATGCGCTCAAGCAACGAGAGAAGTTTGGATCTAGTCTGTGACGGTAGAGGAAACAAAGGCTACCTGTCCAAGAGATCGTGCCCATCCAACTACCCAGACGGTGATGAGAAGTTCAAGTGCCAGAACGACATACCCACGGATGAACTAGACATTGACACATTTGTTCACGTCATTGACAACATCACAGGACGCTCATATTACAACAAGTATTGTGCTATCTGTAACAATGTCTCTCAAGTAAGTAAAGTGAAGCAAAGTAAAGTAAAGTAAAGTAAAGTAAAGTCTGTAGTTTACACGCTGTAAGAACTTGTTTACAGATCTGTCGCTCAGACATTGTGAATACTTGTTGACTTTACGTATTCTGTAGTTCAAATATTATAAATGCTTGTTCATTGTCTTCTATACTGGAGCTAATGCACTGTAAATAGTTGTTCATTGTTTCCTATTCTATAATTCAACAATCGTAAATACTTGTTTATTCTTGTTTAATTTGCTGTTTACACGTTGAGCAATGAGCAGGATCTGCAACAATTAATATATGCGGTTGTTGCATACAGTGAACAACTAGGGTTAGAATTACATTGTGAGATGACACAGGATATGGTTGTCACTAGGAAGAATGAAATACCACAATGTAATATAAAAGTAAATGGAAATATTCTTCAACAAGTGAATCGGTACAATTATCTCGGAACAATCATAACATCTGATGGGAGATGCCTTGAGGAGATTAGAGCAAGAATCGCCATGACGATAGTAACCTTTAGCAAGATGAAAAACATACTGACCAATAACAAGATATCAATTGAAACGAGAAATAGTGTTGAGGTGCTACATAGAGCATGTGCTTTTGTATGGATGTGAAGCTTGGACAAATAGCAGTCAAGCTGAAAAACATCTTATGGCTGTGGAAATGTAGTTTCTGAGGAGAATGCAAAGAATACCGTGTTCAGACAGAAAAACAAATGACCAAGTACTACGAGAAACAAACGAAAATCGTAAACTGATTAGAGAAATTAGACGTAGACAGTCAAAATGTTTTGGGCATGTTATAAGAAGAAATGAATTGGAGAACTTGGTGACAACTGGCAAGATCGAGGGGAAAGGAAAAAGAGGAAGGTAGAGAAGTAGATACCTGGATGACTTGGCCAAGTGATATAGTCGAGACAACAACACTGAGCTGATCCATGACTCTGGTGATCGAGTGACATGGCGAATAATGACCGCCCACGCTTACCGGCATGGAACATGATGGATGGATGGTTTACACGTTGTAAACATGTTCATTATCTTCTTTTCTCTAGTTTGCGCATTTTAAACACTTGTTCATTGTCTATAGTTCTGTTGCTTAGACTTTGTAAATATGTGTTCATTGTTTTCGAATCTACTGTTTATACTTGAAATGCATGTTTATTTCTTCTACTTTTATTTACACGTTGTAAATACATGTTCACTGTTTTCTATTATCTAGTTTGTACGTTGTAAATACTTTCTCATGTTTTTTCATGCTGTCTTCTTATATTGCTTTCTTTACTGCATAAATACGCGTTGTATATTCTACAGTTTGCACTTTGGACTCTCTCCGTGAAATGCATGAGCTTTATGAAAGTGTACTCATCACGAACTCCAGGAGAGTTATTGAGGCTCAGTCTGGCTTCAGATTCTGGTTGCAAAACCCGTCAGACACTGTCAGATAGTCTTAAGTCTTACACTTGCGACAGAGTTTGGTTTAGTAGAGACGTTGTGGACACTTGCAATGTGACCGGTGATTGGAGAGTATATGATGAGAACGTTGTCAGAGCTTGTGCGGATATATCCGGTGTTTTAAACCGCCATTTGCAACGTGGACGGATATCCACAATTTGATACAGATTGTAGAACAAAATATGTTCCACATAAAGGTACCATTTCAGGGTTCCTACCGTTTTCAATGTTGTTGAACTTTGGATCACTCAGGATCTCTAACTTTGGATCTCAAGGAGACTAACAACCCAAAGACATGATTACATAAAGTGCTCTCAAGACTCAGAGTGGGCCATCCCAGGTAACAAGTGTTTGCCCTTACAGTGTAGCCCGGGCAAAATTCTCACCAACGGAAGCTGCTCCACTGCCCTCAGTGAGATACGCGGCTTGGTATATCAGATACACGCCTGCTATGTGCCTAGTACTGTCATAGAGATGACCCTGCAGACAGAACAGGTTTCACAAATTCAACGGATGTATTTGAGACTGTTTAAGAATCAGATTAAGCAGGCTATAGTGAATATCGCGTACGCATTTCAAATCTCGCTTAATGTAGCATCCTCTCACAAGACTTTTCCTATCTCGGAAAATCAAACTGACGGACATGTGAACACACCACGCCTGTTCCAAATCCGCTGGTTCACTGCTGACGGTTATATTCTCGCTAACCAATCTCTCAGTCGAGATGAAGTGGAAATATCCATTGTAAGCGAGCTTATCCTGAACAACATAACTGTTTATATAGACACAGATGCAACACTGACGCTTATGCCCGTGTTAAGACCACTCAGGAAGCAGGCACAAATTAACTGCATGCCAACTCATCAGCAAATATTTTCACGCAAATCTTCGTTAGCTTTTAGTCGTAGGTTTGAACGTTTGTCAGAGAAGGACTTGCACGATGCTATAATAATTGAGCCTCAACTGAACTGTGCTTTCGTACAGTTTAATAACTCTGATTATTCGAATCAAAGTGACATTGAGCCTAAAAGTCCAAGGATTACTTTGTTTTTTAAGAGCGCAAGAATGACATTTTCTGACAGAATGACGAGAACTAAACATGATGTCGATATATGAAAATGGGACAATGAGTATTTGTCATGAATTGCTAAATACTAAGTACTTAATTTACGATGAAATTGTTAACAAAAGCTTGCTAACCATGTCCTTGTATATGCTAACTTTGATATGTCTTATTTCTTCTATTATTTGTTTAGTCCTGACATTAGTGACGTATTTCCTGTTCCCAGCGCTGCGCAATGTCGCCGGAAAGAATAACATATTCTTGTGTTTAAGCCTTTTAATTGCTCAGTTATCCTTGCTGGCCACTTCTCACGTCCCAGAAGCTAGTCATATTTGTACTATCCTCGCCATATGTACTCACTTTTTATGGTTGTCTATGTTTTGTTGGTGCTTTGTTTGTTGCTTCCATATGTTCTGTGTCTTTTCGGCTAAAACTCGGAGCATTCAATCTACCGCCAACTCTGAAATAACTTATGTGATCATAAGAGTAGTTGCGTGTTCTGTAATTCCTGGTCTGACGATTGCTGGAGTTATTACAACAAACTACACCATCTCGGGGGGACAGTTTATTGGATATGGAAACAATGCATGCTTTATAGATTCTCAAATCATACTAGTCAGTACTCTTGTCGCTCCTCTATGTGTAATACTTCTACTCAACTTCATATTTTTCTTGATCACTGTTATCAGTATCTACAATGTTCGTAAATTGCAGACTCGCGAGTTCAGGAAGGACGATCGTAGTAATCTGTACATCTACATTAAACTGTCATCCATGACGGGGATTTTCTGGAGCCTTTCTGTGATTTCTGAAGCCATGGACAATGATCCTCTACGTTTTATCGCTACTGGATTGAATGGTCTTCAGGGTGTGTTCATCTTCTTGTCCTACATCTGTAACAGGAGAGTGCTCAATCTCTACATGAAACTTCTTGAGCTAGAATAATATTTAGACAGATCATCGTTCAGCATGAGCAGAACGATAGCAAATGTCGTGGCTGATATGGACAATAGGTTCGTGCCGGAATGCGATCGGCGTTGCCAGTAGTGGGTTGTGCTCAATATTTAAATTTCAAATCCCGAAACAACCAAATAATCAATGGTAAGAATCATTAAACATTTAATAATGACGAAACATTCACAATGTTAACAGACATAAATACTGTCCGTAAGTAAACCCTTTCATATGCCTTAAGGTGAGGGATACAGTGCTGGACCATATGTATGTTATTGACCAATCAACAATCAATAGTCGCTGTGGTCAGTATCAAGCCGGAGACCTTTACTTCCCAAGTCACGTGTGTTGATATACATTGTAGGCTGGGTCGATATGAAAGCCCGGGTCGATTTGAGAATTCCAGTCCGCGCGATACGGATCGAAGCCGTGACCATCGCACTGGCAGGCTAGCGGCTTCCCACTAATACAGCGCTGCCACGTTGATACTGGGAAACATAAATATGTTGTGGCGGGACATAGAGACATACTGAGCCACAGAGGAACTGGACAACTGCAGAGTCAGATCTGCAGCTACATAACCAGACCGCCAGACACGCTTACATACAGACATGCAGACAGACAGGTCTCTGCAGGTAGGTGTTCATAGATGGTAAGTAGATATGTTCTTTTGTAAGCAGATAATTACTTGTTTATAAAGAAATGAGGTCGATGACTAAGTATTCAAGCAGGCAGTTTTAAATACACGTTTTATTTGATGTTTACATGTAGATTCCATCAATGTCATTATTCCCTCTAAGGAAAGATATTCCTAATTGTCTGATTATTGAACCGCTCTCACCAGATGTGTTATAGCTGGATGGAGAATCATACTGGATATTGTACTCCGTTCCCTTCCGCGTGTCTTATATTTATATTCACTGTCACGTTGATTATCGTTTGCATTGCTATTTATTATGGCTGTAATATATAATGCGTTGATAAAGTAATGGTAAATATTTCTTCATTTGTATTATTGTTTCTATATTGTTTTTTTTTTTTTTTAAACATTTCCTTCGTTTTCTTTCTTTTGAATGAGTGGATGTGTGTGTGTGTGTGTGTGTGTGTGTGTGTGTGTGTGTGTGTGCGAGCATGTGTACGTGTGTGTGTGCGTGTGCGTGTGTGTGTGTGTGTTTTATTTGAATTATAAGAAGATAAATGGTATGTTTGAAAGAACCGTTATCCTGTTATATTTGAAGTTCTTTAAGAGTTGTTTGTACAACGTATACGTTGGGTAAATATGAGTTACGCAATGCTGAACCTCAAGTCTGTAGAAGAGGATATCGTATGAAGATTAATTTATGCATGCATGATGAACATAAATACTCACAAAACAGACATTCAGATATGAATCTAATCATATATAATTAAAAGTCATCCAGAAGAAATAGCACGACGAGTCCCGGCCTATCGGTGTGAGAGTCTTATGAGCACGCAAATATCAGAACATATGTCTGTATATATCATACATAAATCAACAAACAAACATCAGATGATATCTCTGTAAGTATCAAACTTAAGTTTTAGTTTAGTTTAGTTTAGTCGACGGATTAACATCACGGCACACATGTGTAACCCATAAGTGCTCCGTTTTCCTCCTAACTCAGACCTGAGTCTGGAGAAACTCAGCTCAGTGCACGAACTCCATTTCACCTGCGAGGATCATGAAATATTTTGGGTAGATTTTTAACTCGAAATTTTGAAATTTTGCTCGGGCAGCGCCATTAGGCTACTCTTTTTCGATTTCCAACTGCCAAGTGATTTTTTATGTGCGCAACAATACACACGGGCGTCCGAAACCACTACCCAGAGACCAGGGGAAATTTTATTACTAGAAGTCCACGTGAAAAAATCCCGGTCATCACCGGGGTTTGAACCCGGGACCTCCAGCACTCGAGGCGGAAACCATACCTGTAGACCACTCTGCCCCCTGATATCACACTTAAATGAACAAATAAACATCAGAACATATAACCTCCGATTCGTATTTGATCTATCTCATTAGTACTTCACTAACAGAACTTCATCAAAAACTGTCTTTCAGCTCAGACTTTATTACTTCATAATGTATGTATAATGACGTTCTTCTGTCATATAGTTCTGAATGTTTTCACAGATTGTCATATGACATGTTCTTGACCGATCTTAGTCAGACAAGACTGAGCTACCGTATGACAGCTGACGGTACTACGTGATTTCTGTTAGCGCCGAATGTTGAACAACGCTTACCAAACCCGACACCCCACATTGTGCCAACGGCATTTCGCCGAGGAGCGCAATTAGGATGGTACAAGCCTTATACTGGTGCGAGGAAATGCAATCTAAAGACTAAATGTCACGGCATGGCAGACCAGGCCTTATACCTTGGTTGGCAACTGGTCTAGTTTGAAAGCTCCGACGGGCGGACAGTTAGAGAATTGCCTTATTGATCCGGCAGCTTCTGCAGCTTGTCTTGTTCCAGATGTATTGGTGTTACCATTCCTCTGGAGTGAACTAGGCAGGCTGAGACAGGGATCATGTTGCATGGGCAATACATGGTCTATACATTTCAGTCCAGTGTTCGTGCTATGGAGAGATATAACTCCATTTAGTCAGTCGTGAGGGTCTGTTCAAGGCATAAAGCAAACCTTCTGTCCATTGTGAAATCGTTCCACACAGGCATGAAAGGAATAATTCAAGTTTGATGGTGCAACTTCTGAAGAGTTTGAAATCAAGAATGGAGTTAAGCAAGGTTGTGTACTAGCTCCCACCCTCATTGGAATATACTTTTAACTCCTACTGAAATATGCCTTTCGTGATCAGGATAGTGGTATATACATTCATTCACGCTCAGATGGCGGCCTCTACAATGCTCAGAGATTGAAGGCCAAGGCCAACATTAGAAGGATACTGATCAGAGAACTTCTGTTTACGGATGATGCTGCAGTTACGACCCACTCTGAGGAAGAATTACAACACCTACTGTGCGCATTCTCCAGTGCTTGTTCTTAATTTGGATTAACAATAAGTAAAAAGAAGGCACCGATTTTGTCACAAGGTATACATAGGGTACGATCAATATTTAGTTACGACGCCGAACTGGAGATAGTAGACAATTTTACATATCTAGGATCACGGGTAAAGAGCAAATTATCCCTAGATCAGGAAATCATCATCAAGATTGGTAAGGCAGCAGCAACAATGAACAGGTTAACAAAAAGAGTCTGGAAGAACAGGAAGCTTACTGCCAAAACAATAGCCCTTTTCTATAAAGCTTGTATCCTTAGTACTCTTCTGTATAGCAGTGAAGCCTGGTCAACTTACTCAAATCAAGAGAAACGTTTAAACAGCTTTCATATGCGGTGTTTGCGAAGAATATTTGGTATTAAGTGGCAAGACAAATTACAAATACTGAAGTATTGGAAAGATCAGGTTGTGTGACTGTTTATTCCATGCTCAGTCTTCGTAGACTTAGATGGATAGGACATCTTAGGAGAATGGATGATGGTAGAATACCAAAGGACATCTTTTTTGGTGAATTACAGATGGGTAAGAGATCTCAGGATCGGCCTCTACTACGATACAAAGATGTGTGTAAGCGGGACATGATTGATACAGGCATTGATAATGCACATTGGGAGCAAGTCGCCGCCGAACATGTTGCATGGAGAGCAAATATCAGAAATGGAATAAAGACAATGGAGAAAGTTATTGTAGATAAGTCACACAATGAGCGCATGAGACGTAAGATGGTGTTCAATGGTAAAAATGACAATGTGTTCACATGCATCCATTGTGGACGAACATTTCCTGCGCGAATTGATCTGATCAGCCATATTCGCTACAGCCATAGAATGTATTTTTAAAGAACGATGTAACAACTATCGTATGTCAAGACGGTAAGGTTCTCTTTCATGCTCACTCTATTGTGGCAGTGACTTGAAGGTTGGCGTGTGTGGTAAGGGAGATTGAATTTTCTTTTCTTTATGTAATCTCTTTAATGCTTACTCTCTTGTGATTTCCACATTTTAAGAAAACCACACGGGAGTGCTATATTTACAGGTAATTGTTAACGTTAGGTCGCCCCCTTGTATTATTTGTGTTTACCTACCTGGATATAGAATATTGATGTTAAACACAAGATAGGATGCCAGTGTGTGCGTGGTTTTTGTTTATCTTTTCCACTATATCAACTTAAGAGATGAAATAAGCCAACCAGCGGGTAGATCCGTTTATAATGCACATGCCGGTAATACCGTGTGAGCATAGGGCAATTCCCCGGGTATTTTCGCCTTTCAAATTCAAACAGTGAGTCTATAACTAAAATAATGGATTAATAAGCATAAAAAGAATAACTAGGACGAATAGAGAGTAAGCCTGAAGGAATCATCTTCTGCCAAGGTTTTAACTTCCTGCCATCTCCAACCTTGAAGTCGAGCGGCGTGTAACTTCCCACAACTCATAATCACAATCTAGAGCTAATGCACACGATCAGTGTCTAACTCCCGAGTCAGACCGTTCCAGGTATTTGTTATTTTAACCACCAACCATTATATATGACATCATACAAAAATAATTTAGCGATATTTGCCACTCTGTAAATGCTTGACATGAAATCACACAACAATAATTTAGCGATATTTACCACACTTTATATGCTGGACATGAAATCACACAACAATAATTTAGCGATATTTTTTATTTATTTTATTTCGCATATCCTTTACAGGACATCGCTGTCAACAGCAGCATCTTTCAGCTGTCTGTTGATCTCTTGGCAAGATTACGCTCAGTAGTTTGCCATTGCTTTCTGAGCGGCCGGCTCAGTATCCCGCAAGTCACCAGCGGGGGTAGAACCGCTGCCAGCTCTCGCCCGCTACGAGACTCTGCGTGATAAACGGGATTACGGAGAAAGTGGTGTAACCCCTCGGCCAGAGAGACCGGCTACCGATATTTGCCACCCCATAAATGCTAGACGTGAAATCATACAACAATAAGTTAGCTTTATTTGATATGTCAGTGAGATTTCAGTCCTAGACTTATTAATCCTAATTGCCATACATTATTAATGGTGGCATGGTCTGTAATAGATAAACCGGTGGAGAACCTTTTAGACTAACCTTAGCCGGCGGGGTATTATGGCAGACAAATGTTCTTTTACAGTGTTCTGTATATTAAAGAAGTTAAAGTAAAGGACATGGGGCATATCGGATACGTGGTGTTTCACCCCGTTAATAGCGACTGGTTGTTCATAAAACGGCACCGTATGAGGTAACTTCCTGTATGAACCAGTTTGCCCAGGCTGGCTTATTTTGCTGAAGTATACAGTGTGCCACTTCGCGTGATGCTTAAACCAAGTACTAGCTCAAATACAGTGGATTTAAGGAAATGGAGGTTTCTTAACTCGTTGATTACGACAAACCACTGACATTGTTAAACTTTAAACAGATGGAAAACAATTTAAACACAAATTCTAACTCATTCAAATTATTCAAATGCCACATGTATTACCGACAATGTAAAATTTAAACTGTAAACACAATCTATGTGAATATATTCTTTTTTTAGAATGTGTGTTAATGAAGTAGTTATTTAGTTACACTGACGAGAAAGAAACGGTTCTACAACTTCAGCAATGCACCATGTCCACAAAGCAGTCTTCACAAATTGTTTGGCTTCATATGTTATTTTCACTATCGGGTGAATGTGGTATTTTTAAACAATACTACGTAACCTTACCAGTCCAGAATGCATCAAACGACAATAGATCTAAATTTCTTTCATAACGGTGAAGTTCACAATCTTCTCGGGAATACAGTTGGTTGAATGTGCATAACACAACAGACAGCAGATCTTCAACATAACCAGGGAGAGATGGTGGACCACAATGTAACTGGAAATACAAATCCCTGACAGCACGGTACTGCCCCAGGCGGTGCCGTAATAACTATCTGGTGATCCTGCCCAGGAAAGACTGGTGTTTTGGTGTGAAATGTTTCCCCTGCGATTGTAATAAACCACTATGCAGATTTTATGGATCTTGCTGCCCTGATTATGAGACATCTGTGGATTCTAAATCTGTCTTTCATGAATCAACGAATATAACACATAAACACTGGTTCACTTCTAATGTTGAAGACAGGTCCATGCGCTCAAGCAACGACACAAGTTTGGATCTAGCCCGCGACGGTGATGGAAGCAATTACTACCTGTCCAAGAGATCTTGCTCATCTAACTACCCGGACGTTCAAGTGCCAGAACGACATACCCACGGTTGAACTAGATATGGACTCATCTGTTCAAGTCATTGACAACATCATAGGGCATTCATATTACAACGAGTATTGTGCTACTTGTAACAATGTCTCTCAAGTAATGTAAAGTAAAGTAAAGTAGAGTAGAGTAGAGTAGAGTAGAGTAGAGTAGAGTAGAGTAGAGTAGAGTAGAGTAGAGTAGAGTAGTTTACACGTTGTAATAACTTGTTCATTGTTTACATCTCTATCGCTTAGTCGTTATGAATACTTGATGACTATTTATTCTGTAGTTCATATGTTGTAAATACGTGTTTATTGTAATCTGCTGTTTAAACGTTGTAAACACATGTTCACTATCTTATATTCTCTAGTTTACACATTGTGAGCACGGTTTCATTGTCAATAGTTCTGTTGCTTACACTTTGTAAATATGTGTTCATTGATTTCTAATCTACTGTTTACACTTATAAAGGCATGTTCATTGTCTTCAAATTTTACTTTACACGTCTTAAATACATGTTCACCGTCTTCTATTATCTAATTTATTCGTCGTAAAAATTTCTCCATTGTTTTCAATTATGTCGTTTTACATTGTTTTGTTTTCTGCATACATACGCGTTTTATACACTACAGTTTACACCTTGGACTCTCTCAGTGGAATGCCAGAACTATATGACAGTGTACTCATCACGAACTCCAGGAGAGTTACTCAGGCTCAGTCTGGCTTCATATTCTGGTTGCAAAGCCCGTCAGGCACTATCGGGTAGTCTTCAATCTTACACATGTGACAGAATTTGATTCAGCAGAGCTGTTTTGGACACTCGCAAAGTGACTAGTGAGTGAAGAATATATGATGAGAACGTCGTCAGAGCTTGCGCAGATGTGTCCGGTGTTTTAAACTACGTCCAAATCGCTGCAGATGTCAATGACAGAGTGTACAACAACTTTTTCTGTGCCATTTGCAACATGCAAGGATACCCACAATTTTATCTTGCAAGGATACCCACAATTTTATCTTAGAGATCCGCAAATAAATATTAATGAAATACGCCTGCCATTTTCAATGTTGTTGAACTTTGGATCTCAAGGGAGACTAACAACCCAAAGACGTGATTTCATAAAGTGCTCTCAAGACTCAGAGTGGGCCAGCCCAGACAACAAATGTTTGACCTTACAGTGTAGCCCGGGCAAGATTCTCACCAACGGAAGCTGCTCCACTGCTCTCAGTGAGATACGTGGCTTGGTATATCAGATACACGCCTACTACGTGCCTAGTAATCTCATTGAGATGACTGTGAATACAAATGAATTTTCAAAAATTCGACAGACGTATTTGAGACTGTTTAAGAATAAAATTGACCGGACTGTATTGAATATCACATACGTATTTCAAATCTCGCTTAATGTAGCATTCTCCCACAAGACTTTTCCTACATGGGAAAATCAAACTGACGGACATGTGAACACACCACGCATGTTCCAAGTCAGCTGGTTCACAGCTGACGGTTATATTCTCGCTGACAAGTCTCTCATTCGAGATGAAGTGGAAAGATCCATTGTAAGCGAACTTATCCTGAACAACATAACTGTTGATATAGACGCAGACATAAAACTGACGCTAATGCCCGTCTTAAGACCACTCTAGAAGCTGGGACAAAAAGGCTTCATGTCAACTGACCAGGAAATATTTTCAAGCAAATTTTCGTTAGCTTCCAGTATTGGGTTTAGCGGTTTGTCAGAGAAGGGCATGCAAGATGCTATAATAATTGACCCTCAATTGAACTGTGCTTTTGTACAGTTTGATAATGCTGAATATTTGAATAAAAGTGACATTACGCCTCAAACCCCAAGGATAACTTTGTTGTTTAAGGGCGCAAGAATGACCCTTTCTGATAGAATTGAACTAAACATGGTGTCGATAGATGAAGATGGGACAATGAGAAAATGTCATGAATTGCTAAATACTAAAAACTTAATTTACGATGAAATTATCAACAATTGCTTGCTAACATTGTACGTGTATTTATTAATCATGGTATGTCTTATTTCTTTCATGATTTGTCTAGCCATGACATTAATGACCTATGTCCTATTCCCAGCACTGCTCAGTATCGCCGGAAAGAACAACATATTCTTGTGTTTAAGCCTTTTAATGGCTCAGTTATCCTTGCTGGCCACTTCCCATATTCTTGAAGCTGGTCACTTTTGTATTATCCTCGCCGTCTGTACTCACTTTTTATGGCTGTCTATGTTCTGTTGGTGCTTTGTTTGCTGCTTCCCTATGTTCTGTGTCTATACTGCTAAAACTCGGAGCATTCAATCTACGGCCAATTCAGAAACGAACTGCATGATCAGACGAGTAGTTGCGTGTTCTGTAATTCCTGGTCTAACGGTTGCTGGAGTTACCACAACAAACTACACTATCTCGGGGGGGGGGGGGGGGGAAACAGTTTATTGGATATGGAAGCAATACATGTTTTATAGACTCTCACATCATGCTAGTCAGTACTCTTGTTGCTCCTCTATGTTTGATACTTCTACATATTTTTCTTGATCACAATTATCAAAATCTGTAACGTTCGTAAACTGCAGTCTCGCGAGTTCAGGAAAGACGATCGTAGTAATCTGTGCATCTACATTAAACTGTCATCAATGACGGGGATTTTCTGGATCCTGTCTGTGATTTCTGAAGCTACGGACAATGATCCTCTGCTTTTTATCGCTTGTGACATGTTTGATTGAGACAGAGGACCTAGCTAGTAGTGTTCTCTGGAGATATATCTTGAATAATAAATAACAAGATAAAGGATATGATTTAGCACGTTTTGTCTAGAGGTCACTCAAATGAGCTAATCATTCCCGCAATAGCCTTTTTGGAGAACCACTTTTCTTTGGCTCAAACCCCCACTGTGAGACCACTATGTATCTACACAGAAATTTATAAAAGAAGTAAAAGGTTCCATCAAGACCAAAAGAAGATCTGGACTCTTCGCCTCTGTACAACTGAGGATCCATCTCACTCAACATAATGTTGCCAGTGTGCTATTCGTCCGTCACATTAGATCATCCCTTATTTATTTGGTTTGTGTCAAAAGTGACCTATATCAGCTTTGTCCAATTACTTTGGGACTGTAGGAGTCAATTCTTGTAGCCAAACTCAACATTAACGGTACATTACATCTGTTGGACAAGACATCTACATGACAGTTTCTTCACAAAAGTGGGACATACATTCACAAGGAATTGTGTACACCAGCCATTATACAAGACTTACATCATAAGAGATACTTGACAACATCTATACAAGACTTTTCACAATATCTGCAACCAACCACAGTACTTAAGACATTCACCAGAGACAATACTTGACAGCAACTGTACAAGAAATTCACTGGGGACATGTACTTAAAACACTGGTTCAATAATACTGTTTATTGAGCTGATGGTGAGTCGAGTGATGATCCATGGTTTCATCTCCTGGCATGTCAACACTTCAATAATTACATTAAAAATGCATAAAATATGCCACACATGCATGTAGATAAACATGATACACCACCTCCCCCTTTACTCCACCACCCAATACTAAACTCTCCTCTTCCTCCTCTCCAACTACTACACCACTGACCTACAGTTTATATCATCATTTCCTGTCTCTTGGGAATTTTATAAAATCATATTCATGGGAAAATCAAGGAAAAAACTACTGTTCTGGATCAGTTTGCACCCTGTTATCCTCAGCAACTGAGGTTGGAACATGTCCAGGTAGCAGATTTCCTGTAATAAGCTCCATGGCAGATCATTCCTCTTGAGATCAGAATTTGGGATGATATGGTACTGCATCTTACTGTACACCAGACTGTCTGTGAAAGCTGATACTGGGATACTTCAAAAGTTGAGGATAGCACTCTCCTGACATTGGGAAATGTATTCTCGGTACATGTAGAACATGACTTGCTGAAGAAACCAAGAGATAGGAACAACATCCAATATATTGCAGCCCCTCAGTCAGTCTAATCTCACCTACACTTCAAGTCTCATATGATGATAATTTATGATCACTGAAGTCTTCAGAACTATTCCTTTTGAGAACAGAATTGGTTCTGGATTTAGGGACTACTGGTTAGTTGTCCCAGATGATATATGGATGCCTCTCCACCATCCTCTTGTTCTCTGTCAATATACAAAATGGCACAACATCTCTTTACATTTGTTAAAAGATGATGTTATCATACATTAACACAGATGGAGATGGGGAGGAAAGGAAGGATGTTGACCAAACACACCTCTCCTGGGTTGATGATGTAGGGAATTTCACTGTGATGTACTGAGGGTGATATGTGTTCAATTTCACCCTTATCTGTGGTAATCACAAGACTATATGCTGGAACAGGGGTAGCCTACACAATTACAAGCATTTAGGTGGTCCAAGTTCCACCATGTTTGAACCACAGTAGACCTGGGCACAAGGAGGTCCAGGCACACTAAAGCAAGCAATATGAGCAAGCATTGTGACATAGCAACATGAGACAGGCATTGTGAAGGGAAATGGAAAATAGGCATTTACAACTGCAATATGCATTATGTATTAACTAATGGCATTTACCCCATTAGCAGACCAGACATCCATTCCAATGGTTGTCATGTTGGTGCATGAATGTCCTATTCCATATACACTCACTCAGCAATGCCAGACCTCACCCCTTTTCTCAGACAGACCTGGCTCACAGGTACATCATCATCATGTGCTCTTTCCCCACTGAGTATCTACCACAGTAGGTAACAGAAGCTCAAATGCATACGCAATTGTTCACATATGCACCAAAGCACGTATGTGGAAAACATGTTTGGTCCTTGTAAATTTGCATGAGCCATACATTATATTCAGCCAACTAAGACACAGGTTCACACACCTATAGTCCTGTTAGGAACTAGTTTATATGAACCAACCAACAGTACCAGTGTAATACTTCAGGGAGAAATTATATTAATTCTCTTGAGCATAATGTAGCCACCAGGAATCACATGAACTTAGCAATTCTGGCGTGCCATACACCGTCCTGCTTACATATGGATATTGAAGCATCTTTCCTTCTACTCATGTGAGAGGCTACTTATCAAATCACCAGCTCACTCCTCCAACATTCTCAGCATTTACAAAAGAACTTATACATGTTTACATCACACATTCCAATTCAGACTGTCCAAGGTTAACTCACAAGAGCAGTATAGTCTGGTTAAGAATGAGTCATCCTAGGCATTAATAATGCACCAAGGGTTTGCGAATTTGCATTGAGTGTAATTTACAATCATCAAGCATACGCAACCAGTCACAACAGAGGAATGATATGCACTTGGAGTATACAGCGTAGAAAGACCTGACAAGGTTGAAGAATGCAGTGTTCAGAATACTGGCACACAGAAGTTCTGTTTTCACTTTCACATTTTATTCATAAAATACTCTTATATTCTTCTCTTTCGTTCACTAGGCATAATCACAACATTTAAGTATGTTTTAATGTGGTACCTGTTATTCCAGAGAACAATATATTACTGAATCTTGAAGGGCATTTTTGCGTCCCCACATCACAAATTAGCGACTGCTCCTGATGGAATCTTGGCTCGAACTGCCAAATTTTCAAATGTGGCCTAGCAAACAGCGCGGGCTGCCACCTATTAACCAATCAAAAGACAAGCGCATATACCGCTGCCCTCCCCCAACTCGTTCTGGAACTTACTATTCCAAGAATCGTCCTTCTATCTGGAAACGCCGCTCAAATCGAAAGTATTCTTATGAATGTGTTGGGCTGGGAATGGGGGATTCTGATCCATCATGTTACATCGCTATTGGGTTGAATGGTTTTCAGGGTGTGTTTATCTTCTTGTCCTACATCTGAAACAGGAGGGTGCTCAATCTCTACCTGAAACTTCTTGGGCTAGAACAATATTTAGGAAGGTCAACGTTCAGCACAGGCAGCACGATAGCAAACGTCACGACAGATATGGACAACACAATCTCACGAATGTGACGATAGAGAAACTGTTCAATAGAGCTTAGGAGGGTTGGCCACAAAAATTTTTAAGTTGCGTATCCCTTACGTGTAATGTCTCCAGATCTTTTTTCCCTATACAGTGAACATATTTTCAGAAATGTAGAAGATATAAATGGAATCAGCATTGGAGGAAGAAACATCAATACCATTAGATATGCAGATGATACGGTATTGATTGCAGACAATGCACATGATCTGCAACAATTAGTAGACGCGGTTGTTGTACAAAGTGAGCAGCTGTGGTTGGAATTAAATTGAAAGAAGACACTGGTTATGGTCGTCACTAGGAAGGACGAAGTACCACAATGTAATATACAAGTAAATGGGAATATTCTTCAACAAGTGAATCGGTACAATTATCTCGGAACAGTCATATCATCTGATGGGAGATGCCTTGAAGAGATTAGAACAAGAATCGCCATGACAAAAGTAGCCTTTCACAAGATGAAAAACATTCTGACCAATAAAAAGATGTCAATTGAAACGAGAAAAAGAGTGTTGAGGGGGTACATAGAACCTGTTCTTTTGTATGGATGTGAAACTCGGACAATGTGCAGTCAAGCTGAAAAACAATTGATGGCTACAGAAATGTGGTTTTTGAGGAAAATGCAAAGAGTACCATTGACAGATAGAAAAACCAATGACCAAGTACTACAGGAGACAAATGAAAATCGTAGACTGATTAGAGAAATTAGACAAAGACAGTCAACATTTTTGGACATATTATGAGTAGAAATGGATTGGAGAACTTATTGACAACTGGCAAGATCGAGGGGAACAGACCAAGAGGAAGACCGAGAGGAAAATACCATGCCACGTGGCATGGACAAGACAGGAACACTGAGCTGATCCACGACTCTGGTGATCGAGTGAAATGGCGAGTCATGACCGCCCACGCTTTCCGGCATGGCACATGATTGATTGATTGATCCCTTACGGGACGTTGCAGTCAACACCAGCATTTTCCAGCTGCTGTTGATGTACTAGGCAAGTGTTACGATCAGTAATTTGCCATTGCTTTCTGAACGACCGGCTCCCATACCATCACGTCATAACACAACGCGACACGGTCTACTGCACAAATCGGTCATAGCTGAGCTTGGAACGCCTGGTACCCGGCTCACGAACCGCGTTGGCAAGCCTTTAGTCACGGAACAATCTCAATATTTTAAGACAAGTTAGTTGCATATCCTTCACATGAAGTAGCAATCAACCCTAGCTTTTTTGGCTGTTCGTGACTCCTGGGCAAGGTTACGTTCAGTAGTTTGCCATTGCTTTCTGAGCCACCAGCACCCATACCATTTCATAAAAAGCCAGCGTACGGTGGCCTGCTGCCAAATCGTCCACAGCTGTGTTTCGTACGCGGTATGCGGGATTACGAACTGCGTCCGTAACTCCTTCAGAACGGAGTCGGTTCAAAATGTTAGCAGACATTAATGCTTTCAGTAAGTAAAATTCCTCCGAAGCCGGAGAGTATCTGCCTGCATGGCGAGGAACCACCAGTCTGCACACCAATAAGCCAGACATGGGACAACGGATACTCACGCACAACTCAGGTCCGGTATGACATCACATTGATGTTGGACAACAGGGTGCTTTCATCCGACATACAGGACTTCACGCTGGAGTTCACAGCCAGCGAACACAAGCAAGCAAGCAGTAAGTAAAAACCCTTTGACATGCCTTAAGTTGGGCATACCGTGTTGGACCATAGTCTTTTTATAGACCAATCAACAATTAGTAGTCGATGTGGTCAGTATCACACCCCACACCTTTAATTCTCAAGTCACGTGTTGGTACCTATGTTAGGCTGGGTGAATATGGAAGCCCAAGCCAATTTAAGAATTTGAATCCGCCCGATACGCATCGAAAATTCGACCATCGGACCTACTGAGTAGCCACAACGGAACAGCGCTGGGTATCTAAGCTGACAGTTGTAAATACACGTGTTATTGAACGTTTGTAAAATAATACTTGATGTTTACATGAAGAATTGATTGATTGATTGATTGATTTAGGAATCGACATCACAGCATTCGGGGCATTCCCATAAGTGCTCCGTCCCCATCCTCAGCAGCCAGCGAAGAGTTCCAACACCTTCTCCTCCCCACTCTCTCTCTCTCTTCGCTAGCCTCTGAGGGATGTGTCAAGCGCAGAAGAATCATACAATGTAATTAAACTCCCAAAAGAAAGATAGTCTTAAATGTGGTATTATTGAATCGTTATCACAGATGTATTATTGCTGGATATAGTATCATGTTGATTATTGCACTTGTTTCCTCGCACAGTGTCTTAAATGTCTGTTGACTATGACGTTGAATATTGTTTGTCTGTCTGTTTACTACAACCTTAATGTGTATAATATATTAATAAAGTATTGGTAAATATTTATTCATTTTTATTGTTCTTTCACTGTGTGTTGTTGTTGTTTTTTTTTGCAATTTCTTTCTTTCTTTCCTTCTTTCTGTTTTCATTCTTTTGTCTTTCTTTCTTTCTGTCTCTCTTTTCTTCATTCTGTCTGTCTTTCTTTCTTTTTTTTTCTTTCCAGTGTCTTTCTTTGTTTCTTTCTTTCTTTCTTTCCAGTGTATTTCTTTCTTTCTTTCTTTTGAATGTCTTTGAGTGTGGTGAGTGTAGGTGTTTATATATATATATAGAGAGAGAGAGAGTGTGTGTGTGTGTCGTGTGTGAGTGAATGTGTGTGTCTGTGTGGGTTTTTTTTTTTTTTAAAGTAATCGCAATAGAATTATGACAGAAGCCAAGTTAGGATCATGTCATTAATAAGCGAATCGTGCATGGTATAAACGTGACACACGAGCACCACGTGACGATGTGAAGAGACCCTCTCTAACGGCGGTGGTCTGCTGGAAGACGTCGTCAGCGGAAGATCAGACATCGAGCACCGATACAGCGATGGCAACTGTATGGTTGATGTTTTATGGGTTTATATGGGTGCAATGTAGGAGTGAATTATTGTACGACTTTATAATCACTCGAAACGACTTTGTAAACGTGCAGTGTGATTAATAAACAGAGAAATATTGTGTTCGAAAGAACATTATGCTTTTATATTTGGAGTTTTTCAGGAGTTGTTTGTACAACTTATCATCAGCATCATCAAGTGTTCTGACAGCTGGTGTAGGCATTCATAGCTCTCCACAGATCTCGGTCTTTGGTGTTCTGGATCAACTCTGCTGATGATATTCCTCCATGCCACTGTCTCAATCCATCCAGCATCATTTCTCTTGGTCTGCATCTGCTTCTCATCCCATCTTCATCTAATCTTTCCAGTTGTCACGATGTTCTCCAATGCCTCTCTTCTCATCACATGACCGAAGAACGCTGTTTGTCTCATTGTTATTGTTCTATGTAATGTTCTAGTTTCATTAGCCTGTCTCACGCTGTCGTTGTTAGTTACTCTGGCAGCCCAAGGAATTCGCAACATTCGTCTCAGGAACAACATCTCTGTTTCTTCTAATTTCATCTTAATATGTTCATTTACCTTCAAAGATTCACTGCCATACAGCAAAACTGGTTCTACATAGTATTTCAACACTCACTTTCTTACATTCAGTGATAGTGACTTATTGCATAAGAAACTCTTTATTTTTTTAAATGCGGCTTTTGCTTGCCCTATTCTGCTCGTAATCTCTGTTGAAGGGCCTACTTGAAGGGCCGAATGAAGTTGAAATCTACTTGAAGGGCCGAATGTAAGACGGGCCTGCGCGCCCAATTTGTGACCCTAATAAAGTTGATTTGATTTGATTTGATTTAATTTGTTGTAAATCTTCCATCTGATGTTATAAATGCTCCTAGGTATGTTAAATTATCCACTTGGTTAAGAATTATGCCTTCTATTTCTATGTCACATTTTTTTGTCACCATTTTCTTTGATATCACCATTGTTACTGTTTTCTTGATATTCAAGGATAGTTCTTTCTTTGCACTTTCTGTTATTACAGTGTCTAACAATTGTTGTAGGTTTGTTGAATTATCTGCCACCAATACTGTGCCATCTGCATCGCATGTATTATTTATTTTACAACCTCCGATTAGTATTCCTTGCGTCTCTTTGACTGCCTCATTATTACTTCGCTATATAGGGAGAAGAGATCGGGTGACATAACACACCTCTGTCGTAATCCTCACTTTATCTGTTCGTAACAGCCCTCTTTATTTCTCATTTTAATTGCTGCTACTTAGTTCCAGTAAATATTCTTTATTATTCTTAAATCGTTCCCAACAGTGTTGATATCGTCCAACCTTTTAATCAGTTCTAATCAGTTTTAATCAGTTAACCATTAACGTCGTTCACTAGCTCTGAAATGTGTTTTGCTATGAAGTCTTGGGAAGATAATATGGTGGTTTCCCCTTGCCTTCCACATCCACATGGTGGTCTTTTAGCTCTGCCTTTGACAGCTATTTCCGACTGTAAGGATAAGTGTGTGCCCTGTTCGGCTCAGCTGCAGAGTTATCCACTTATCCCCGTGGATCCTCGGTCCCCAGGACTGCGTTAGCCACACCGTTGTGTGTTTCCAATCCTCTACCACGGTGAGGTGCAGTTAGGATTTTCCCTTCCTAAAGTTATGGTCTATAATGGCCAAAACTCTCCAGTACTTTTAGAGAAAATACAACTTATACGATAAGTAAATATGAGTTAAGTAATGCTGGATCTTAAATAAGCTGAAGATAGCACATGTGTAAAGTCTAATTATGCATGCGTGATGAACAGAAATAATCACAAAGAAGGCATTCAGACATGAAGGTAATAAGATACAAATAGAGGTCACTCGAAGAAATAGCATGACGAGGCCTCATCTATCAGAACAGTGGGCAAGCAAACATCACAACATATATCTGTATATCTCATACATAAATTTAGAAGAAAAAAAAAAAATCTTCTTCTTCAGCATTCCGAGCCATTGAGGTTCTTTGCTGCAGATACAAGCCGTCTCCATTCGTCTCTCTGGTTGACCTTCTCTTACCAGTCTCTGATTCCATGTGCTTGTAGGTCTGTATGTATATTATCTCTCCACCGTCTTCTTGGTCTACCTCGGGGTCTATGGTAATTCATTTCCTGAGTGTAAGCGAGTTTTGTTTCCTTATTATCTTCCATTCTTTCTATATGCCCCAGCCATTGCAGTCTATTAGTTTTCATGATACCAGTGATTAGCGGGGACTTAAACAGATCATAAGATTTTGCAGATCTGCAAATAGATCATAATATCTTTGTTGCTTCTTCTTTTCCACTCTCCACTTTGTGTATCCCTAATGGGCCAATAGATGCTTCTTAAGACTTTGTTCCCATAGGTTTGTAACAAAGCTTCGTCTCCTTTCGTTGTACTCCAGGTTTCAGAGCCATAAAGCACAACTGGTCTGATTAGTGTTTTGTATATTGTGATTTTGGTGTTACGAGATAGCGCGTTTGATTTTAGTAGATGTTGTAGTGCATAGTATATCTTATTTCCAGAACTGATTCTAGCTTGTATTTCTTCCCTTATGTTGGGGCAGTTGAAGATTGTACCCAGGTGTTTGTATGTTTCCGTTCTTTTAATAGTCATATTATCTACTTGTATGTGGCCAGAGTTTTTAGCCGTTCCTTCTCTTGAAATTACCATATATACTGTCTTAATCTTCGTTGATAACCAGCCGTATTTGTTGAGCTTTTTCCTTTAAGTAAGTCAATATTTCCGATGTCTTTTGTTCATATTCCCCTATAATATCTATATCATCTGCATAACCAAGCAATCTGGATATTCCTCCAATAGCACATTCCTCCTTTACTTTCCTTACAACTTTCTCTAGAGCAAAATTGAAAAGGAGCGGCGATAGTGTTTCAAGCCAGATGATAGTTGGAAAGGGTCTGATTTCCTGCCTTTATATGTTCTTATATTATTGTGACGAAACGCCTACAGATCGGCATATCTCTGCATAATAGCCCTTTAAAGGGAGTGCGAGGCGTTGGTCTCCCTTGAAATTAATATCAATTAATAGGGGATTTCCCTAGAAACGTCGTGCGGGGCGGAGCTATTCTAGTTATATATAGAACAATCTAGAATGTTCCCTCAAGTGCGTACGTGGGAAATAGCTCTAAGTTCACGAGTGCTTCAGGCAGCACGGGTTGGTGGAACTTATCGTGACTCTGGTTTTCTTCATGAGTCATGAAAGTCACGCGGCCCGTGTAGGCGAGTGGAAGGCGCACTGACAGTGTCGGGGTCAGTCGCCCACCGAATCTCAGCGTGAACAGATCGCAGCCAACAGGCTGATGTAATTTTGATGTCAATAATCGCGGCCAGTGCGGACATCTGCAGTCAAGGTTGTGATTCTTCAATCACAGGTTAGTTGAATACTTATTCTATTATTTAATTGTTGTCGTGATGCCGTGCTGAGTTCCCGGAATGAATTAATTGCCGTCGCAAAATTGAGTTATCCGTTACAGTTGGCGGTTGCATATTTAAGTAGGCTTTATCGATCAGCGAGGTAATGTGTTACCTGACGGGGCAAGCCGTATTCCACAGCGAGTGGTGTGTAAATAAAATAGGCCGAACGATGTGCGTTACAGTGTGTAGCAGTTACTGGTTTGGTTTATTAATTACGCAGGCAAGGCGACAGTTTGTCAGTCATTACATCAACATGCATGACGCTGTAAATGATAAGGTAGAGCTTATTATTAAAGATGTTGAATGTGCTTCGTGACATTAGAAGTGTAACTTAATTGTTCTATCAGTGGTGGTGATTTTTCGAGGAATCAAGGTGAGATCAGCAGTGGTGTATTTGCTGTGTGCAGATAGCCGTGTTATTCCGCGTAAGCCGAATGGTGTTGCATCGATAGGATAACAGTTGATAGAAAGTATTCATGATACTATAGTTACTGCTTGTCATGTCCGTCCGCTATGATGACCGTGCATGTTCCATCTTACGTTTGTCTAGGCAGCGGGAGGTAGGCCGGTACGCCCAACCTGATTGGTAATAGGTCCGACCCAATGCGATCGTGCAGATCCGAAGAGTGAACATACCCGATCGAGGGTGAAGCGGCACTCCGTAATTCGAGGCCGTGGTGTCTAGATAGATCGAGGTTTGAACCTAACCGTTTCTGTCTCTAATATTCTACTCTTCTGGAACCCTGATTCGTTTCATGGAGTACTTGGAGTACTGCCGTGAAGTAGTAGTGTATGAGAAGAATAATCCCCCCCCAAAAAGGTGGAGTCAAAGTTTGGTAGTGGAGTCTGGAGGTTTGCTACATTGGATGACGTGACTTAAGTCGTCACGGGACAAGGTACACGGGACCCACAGTAGCTGTGGGAAAGTGTAATGGTGGATGGCCACCACAGCTGTGCTCGACCGGCACAGGTATGACTGACCTGAAAGATAGTCAGTGAATACAAGGGCAACTCAGGATCTGGGGCAGGGATCCCAGACCTGACACTATGGCTGTGATATGATTTTGTTAATTAAGTGTAACAAGTCATGAGTTCTCCTTGGTTAATGCTATAGTAATGAATTATCAGGAGTATAATTCATTATGGGCATATAGTTATTAATGTGTGTAATTGATCAGTCCATGGGTTAAGGGATTGATGAATTGATGAGTCTGTCAGGAAGGAGATGTCCGGCTGGACACCTTCTCGATAAAGTAATCCCTACACTGAAAGGAAAGTAAGTGTATATGTTGATTGATGATGGGAGATGAAACCGGATTGGACTGGCACCAGGCGAAGGATGCTTGACAGAGTCATACAGTCGACTCTGGTGCTAGGGGTTATATGTAGCCCAGAAGTGTTACTTGACTGAACAGGTGTGCTATTGCTTTTTCTACCATCATTATGCCTATATATTATAGTGACTAAGTAGATCTATGATGTGATGATTTCATACTCATGTTGGTAGACATGAGGAATGTCTGAGAGGCAGGGGACAGGGTGGAGATGCTGGTAGTCTTTGTTGTAGTTGAGTACTCACACCAACCTCTCCGTGTTTCAGGATCTGTTATTACTATACAGAAGAAGATTCAAGAGCTTCACCATGAGCTCTATGGGCCCACTCATTCCAGTGCCTATCCAGAAGATTGATTGAGGCCATACTGGGAGTGGTCATCTGATTCTGCGAGATCAATGTTGAAAGGAGCTGAGTGCTGAATAAGTCGGTAGGTCTATGTTAGGACCTCCGTCAAGAGTCCGACGAGTGTCATCCGATCCTGAAGGGGATCCAACACTGAAACGTCTGGTGATTCTAGGCCAGTGAAGCACTGGTGACATTCAACCTCAGTGTACACCTTGGTGATTGCAAGGTAGTGAACTTTCCAGTTGAGCAGAGTGATCATTGATACCGGTCACCATGGCCTGTGTAATATGCTTCTGACCCGGCTGGGTTGTCAGGGGACACCGTGTATAATATATGCTTAAATAGTGTTTCTACATTGGTTACCTTTCTGAAGCCAACATGAGGTCCAGTGAACTAGGACATTGATTACAACATTGGTGGGAACACCAGAGTGACATGTTTGTTAAGGTAGGGAGCTACCTCATGCCAACGTGATGAACTGTTGACAATGTTTGTTAAGGTAGGGAGCTACCTCATGCCATCGTGGTGAACTGTTGACAGTGTATGCTAGGTTGTGATTACTACCCATTGATCAGGGTAGTTACATGAGACTGTGTGAAGATCTATTTGTCCAGGGACATGAAATCAAGGTGAAGTGTTATAGTCACCTAATAGACTTTACCAGTGACATTGTGTGTTCAGGTGGAGCAACCGCTCATTGTGTAGGTGACATATCAGTGTGTGGGTCACTTATGAGATAGAAGAGTGACCTGGCTCTTGTGTATTTTGAGACGGTGCTACATGTACTTTTTCTGCAAGTGGGAGACCGCTAATATGCTAGGGTCGGCCCAGACTTCATCAGGAGTGTGACGAGTGAAATAGTACGACAGCAAGGAAGGAGCCTTGTTCATCGGTGCAGTGTCAGTCAGGCAGTGGTACTGCGCTTGATCAGCCCTTGCTTGGTTCTCTGTGTGAAGAGGGAACTTTGGAGAGGCAGCAGTCCTTGGAGTTCCAGTCCACTGGAGGAGCCTGGGTGAGTCGCTACCACGACTGGACAACCGCACGAGCTATCGTCCGCCTCCATGATGAATACTCATCTGCGTCTTTGATCTTGTACATAGTTCTTCTAGTCTGGCTTTCAGCCATCCTTCTCTGTGTTGTGGTTGACGTAGTTCAGAATTAAATTTTTGTTCTCTTAGCTATGACTTTGTGCAGTGATATGACTGGTGTCTGGTCCGAGCCCCCTTGGGGTTTGGAACCCTAGGTGAGGGAGGGAAGGTTAAGCTGTCCCGGCTTGTGTGGGGCCTGGTAGATGTAGAGTGCTATTGAGGTGGTTGGAGCAAAGGCAGGGGATTGTATCTATCGTGGCAAACCAGACCAAGCCCCGGCGGTTTTGTCACAAGATAGAGTGGGGGCTCGTCCGGGATCTTCTCTTTGTTCTGACATCTCGTAGGAATAGGTTATAGTGTCATCTGTCCTATACCTATTGTCTACTTGACGAGTAGGGCTACTGATACCTTTCTCTTCGACGTGGACAGACATTTAGTTTAGTAAGTATAGATACATAGTTACAGTGTTGGTGGGAGAACAGTTAGCATTGTGATTGAGTATTGCATATCTATACTGATACTAAGATACACTAAACATGGCTACTCGTACTTTAGATTTAGCTAAGGTGCGGGCATCTGCAACTGAGATGGGATTGGATGGTGAGGAGTTCAAAGCCTATGTACTGGAAGTCGAGAGAGACTTCAGAGCAGAAGAGAGGGAGAGAAGAAAGTCAGAAATTGAGCTTGAAGCTCGAAAGGTAGCACTTGAAGAGCAAAAGTTGGTGGCAGACCAACAGGCACAAAAACTGGCAGCTGACCTAGAGTCTAAGAAATTAGATGCTAGGAAGTTGGAAATGGAACATGAGTTCCGTATGAAGCAACTTGAGGTAGAGGCTAAATCTGTTGGTGAGTCTGAGGGAGCAGTAGGTGGAGTAGCTTTACCTAGCTCATCAGTAGCCAGCAGACCAGCTTACCATGCTATGAAATGGCCGTTTCCACCATTTGAACCGGACCAAGAGAAGATAGATCAATTCTTAGAGAAGTTCGAGGCAATGTGTAAAGCGATGGGTTTAGAGCCTGAGCGCTGGAATCTTAAGCTTTCACAGGGACTCCGTGGCACCGCGTACGAAGTGTATGCGCGTCTTCCCCCAGGGATGGAAAATGATTATCCAACCCTGAAATCGGCTCTTTTGAAAAGATTCGAAATGACAGCCCATGCGTACAGGCGGAGGTTCAGAACTTCCAAGAGAGAACCAGGTGAGATGTTCTCGGCCTATAGTGTGAGGCTGAACTCATACCTGTTGAAATGGATGGCCTTGGCGAATTTCAAAGAGGATTATGAGAGTCTGAGAGAGTTGATGGTGGTGGATCAAATGAAGATGCAGATGTCCAAGCCTTTAAGGAATTTCTTAGGGGAAAATGGGGCGGAAAGGCTAGACATAGTAAATAAGTTAGCTGAAAGGTATGTGGAAGTCTATGGTGAGACTGGGGATTCCAGTCAGACTGATTCACAGAAAAGGCAGAAGGGGCTTGATCAGAAGCCCAAGACCAAAGGTCCCAAAGAATCATCCAATGTAGCAGATCCTGTGGTAAAAGACTCTGGTAAGAAACCCGATAAGCAAAGCCCTCCCGCCTCCCCAAAACGGAAGTGGAGTAAGAGGTGGTGTAAGCACTGTAAGTCTCCTTCCCATAATACTGTAGATTGTCTGAGGAAGCCAAAGGACTTGCACTTTGCGTGTCTCGCCTCTAATAGAGGTAGACCTAGCGAGACCACACCTAAGGGTCGGGAGAAACCTAAGTCTGAGAAATCACCTGTGATCGAAACGATAGAGGTGAATGGGAAGCAGGTGGAATGTCTATACGATACAGGATTACAGTTTGAAGCTGTAATCTCATCCCACCTTGTGAGCCCAGGGCAGCTCACCGGCGAGACAAGAGAATTTCAGCTGGCCATGAGGAGCTCCGTAGCTATGGACTTGCCGATTGCTCGGATTGACATTCGGTGCAGGTACTGTTACGGGTAGCATCCAGGCGGCTGTGCTGCCTGATCCTATTTACCCTTTGATCCTCGGTCGTCCGCATGTATTCCTGGGGGACCCCAGGGAACATTGTCTAGTGAGCGCTAGGCAGGCCAGGGCTAAGGATGGAGAAAGGCAGTGTGGTAAGGAACTAGACCATTCTCTTGCGAGGTTAGTGAGCAGTGCTCAAAGTAGGGACCAGACTTTGCGTCCTTACTTACTGGAGGTGTCCCAAAGGTCTGTCCCGCCAACTCCGGGTCAGTTCTATGTAGAAAACCGGTTGCTTTATCGTAGAGCCGGGCAAGGGGATAGCCAGTACGGTCAGATGGTAGTCCCTACTGACTACAGATCCCGCTTGATACATAGAGTGCATACCTTATCCTTAACCGGACATAAGGATGTGGGGGCAACAGTCCAGTGTCTTTCCAGCCACTACCACTGGCCTGGAATGACAGGCGACGTGCGGAGATATATCCGGTCGTGCCCAAAGTGTTGTCTGGCAGCACCAAAGCACAGGACCAGAAACGGTTTATCTCTGCAGATTGGAGATAGGGTTCTCGCGCTTCTCCCAATCGAGGGGGCGGAATTCGAACTCGGATGGCAGGGCCCTTTTCCTGTGGAGCGGATAATGTCCCGATCCACGTATGAGGTGAAGGTCCGCGGGGAATTGCGTAAGTTCCATTGTACTCTCCTTCAGAATTTGGAGAGGTCCGAGGTAGTTTCTCCACAAAGTAGTGCGACTACCATCGCGCTAGATTCGGTTCTGGGTCCAGACGAGGGCGAGGAAGACTCAGTCCTACGCAGTACATCCTGTGGGGAGGGTCTGCGGTCTCCTGAGCGTTCAACCGTGGTTAGGGCGAACAGGCTCCGTCGGGAAGAGGCCCATGGTGTTAAGCACACTGGGAATCGAGGTCGGACAGGCGAAGTCACATCTGGCACGACGGGATTGTCGGGTGACTCGATACGCCGACAGGCTCACTGTCCTTACTCGCGGGAGAGAAGGCAGGAGCAAGGGTACTCCAGACGAACCTGGAGTAAGCGACCATTCATTTCGGTCGACATCCGCGAACAGTCCACGAGGGTGATGCCTAGTCGGGATAGGAGAAATCCTATTGTCGGAAGGGACGAACGAACCCTTCAGTAAAGTAACCGATGGCCTACACCAGGTGGATGCGGAACAGTCCAGTGTAGACAGATCCTGTAAGCCAATCACCAGGCCGTTACGTTTCGGGCCTAATCGCTGGAGATAACGTATGTTTGAGGCGGTGGTTGGTGATCCAGCATCCATACCATTCTGGTGGATCTCCCCAGGGAAAGTGAATGTTATGGAACGTCTTTTCCTGGGAATCCAATCTTGATAGAGTAGAGGTTCAGAGTTCAGACCGATCTTTGTCTAGTGAGTTCGACAGGGTCGACCATCTTAAGTGGGGGCCTATGTGACGAAACGCCTACAGATCGGCATATCTCTGCATAATAGCCCTTTAAAGGGAGTGCGAGGCGTTGGTCTCCCTTGAAATTAATATCAATTAATAGGGGATTTCCCTAGAAACGTCGTGCGGGGCGGAGCTATTCTAGTTATTTATAGAACAATCTAGAATGTTCCCTCAAGTGCGTACGTGGGAAATAGCTCTAAGTTCACGAGTGCTTCAGGCAGCACGGGTTGGTGGAACTTATCGTGACTCTGGTTTTCTTCATGAGTCATGAAAGTCACGCGGCCCGTGTAGGCGAGTGGAAGGCGCACTGACATTGTCGGGGTCAGTCGCCCACCGAATCTCAGCGTGAACAGATCGCAGCCAACAGGCTGATGTAATTTTGATGTCAATAATCGCGGCCAGTGCGGACATCTGCAGTCAAGGTTGTGATTCTTCAATCACAGGTTAGTTGAATACTTATTCTATTATTTAATTGTTGTCGTGATGCCGTGCTGAGTTCCCGGAATGAATTAATTGCCGTCGCAAAATTGAGTTATCCGTTACAGTTGGCGGTTGCATATTTAAGTAGGCTTTATCGATCAGCGATGTAATGTTACCTGACGGGGCAAGCCGTATTCCACAGCGAGTGGTGTGTACATAAAATAGGCCGAACGATGTGCGTTACAGTGTGTAGCAGTTACTGGTTTGGTTTATTAATTACGCAGGCAAGGCGACAGTTTGTCAGTCATTACATCAACATGCATGACGCTGTAAATGATAAGGTAGAGCTTATTATTAAAGATGTTGAATGTGCTTCGTGACATTAGAAGTGTAACTTAATTGTTCTATCAGTGGTGGTGATTTTTCGAGGAATCAAGGTGAGATCAGCAGTGGTGTATTTGCTGTGTGCAGATAGCCGTGTTATTCCGCGTAAGCCGAATGGTGTTGCATCGATAGGATAACAGTTGATAGAAGGTATTCATGATACTATAGTTACTGCTGTTGTCATGTCCGTCCGCTATGATGACCGTGCATGTTCCATCTTACGTTTGTCTAGGCAGCGGGAGGTAGGCCGGTACGCCCAACCTGATTGGTAATAGGTCCGACCCAATGCGATCGTGCAGATCCGAAGAGTGAACATACCCGATCGAGGGTGATGCGGCACTCCGTAATTCGAGGCCGTGGTGTCTAGATAGATCGAGGTTTGAACCTAACCGTTTCTGTCTCTAATATTCTACTCTTCTGGAACCCTGATTCGGTTTCATGGAGTACTTGGAGTACTGCCGTGAAGTAGTAGTGTATGAGAAGAATAATCCCCCCCCAAAAGGTGGAGTCAAAGTTTGGTAGTGGAGTCTGGAGGTTTGCTACATTGGATGACGTGACTTAAGTCGTCACGGGACAAGGTACACGGGACCCACAGTAGCTGTGGGAAAGTGTAATGGTGGATGGCCACCACAGCTGTGCTCGACCGGCACAGGTATGACTGACCTGAAAGATAGTCAGTGAATACAAGGGCAACTCAGGATCTGGGGCAGGGATCCCAGACCTGACACTATGGCTGTGATATGATTTTGTTTATTTAAGTGTAACAAGTCATGAGTTCTCCTTGGTTAATGCTATAGTAATGAATTATCAGGAGTATAATTCATTATGGGCATATAGTTATTAATGTGTGTAATTGATCAGTCCATGGGTTAAGGGATTGATGAATTGATGAGTCTGTCAGGAAGGAGATGTCCGGCTGGACACCTTCTCGATACAGTAATCCCTACACTGAAAGGAAAGTAAGTGTATATGTTGATTGATGATGGAAGATGAAACCGGATTGGACTGGCACCAGGCGAAGGATGCTTGACAGAGTCATACAGTCGACTCTGGTGCTAGGGGTTATATGTAGCCCAGAAGTGTTACTTGACTGAACAGGTGTGCTATTGCTTTTTCTACCATCATTATGCCTATATATTATAGTGACTAAGTAGATCTATGATGTGATGATTTCATACTCATGTTGGTAGACATGAGGAATGTCTGAGAGGCAGGTGACGGGGTGGAGATGCTAGTAGTCTTTGTTGTAGTTGAGTACTCACACCAACCTCTCCGTGTTTCAGGATCTGTTATTACTATACAGAAGAAGATTCAAGAGCTTCACCATGAGCTCTATGGGCCCACTCATTCCAGTGCCTATCCAGAAGATTGATTGAGGCCATACTGGGAGTGGTCATCTGATTCTGCGAGATCAATGTTGAAAGGAGCTGAGTGCTGAATAAGTCGGTAGGTCTAGGTTAGGACCTCCGTCAAGAGTCCGACGAGTGTCATCCGATCCTGAGAGGATCCAACACTGAAACGTCTGGATGATTCTAGGCCAGTGAATGCACTGGTGACATTCAACCTCAGTGTAAACCTTGGTGATTGCAAGGTCAGTGAACTTTCCAGTTGAGCAGAGTGATCATTGATACCGGTCACCATGGCCTGTGTAATATGCTTCTGACCCGGCTGGGTTGTCAGGGGACACCGTGTATAATATATGCTTAAATAGTGTTTCTACATTGGTTACCTTTCTGAAGCCAACATGTGGTCCAGTGAACTAGGACATTGATTACAACATTGGTGGGAACACCAGAGTGACATGTTTGTTAAGGTAGGGAGCTACCTCATGCCAATGTGATGAACTGTTGACAATGTTTGTGAAGGTAGGGAGCTACCTCATGCCATCGTGGTGAACTGTTGACAGTGTATGCTAGGTTGTGATTACTACCCATTGATCAGGGTAGTTACATGAGACTGTGTGAAGATCTATTTGTCCAGGGACATGAAATCAAGGTGAAGTGTTATAGTCACCTAATAGACTTTACCAGTGACATTGTGTGTTCATGTGGAGCAACCGCTCATTTTGTAGGTGACATATCAGTGTGTGGGTCACTTATGAGATAGAAGAGTGACCAGGCTCTTGTGTATTTTGAGACGGTGCTACATGTACTTTTTCTGCAAGTGGGAGACCGCTAATATGCTAGGGTCGGCCCAGACTTCATCAGGAGTGTGACGAGTGAAATAGTACGACAGCAAGGAAGGAGCCTTGTTCATCGGTGCAGTGTCAGTCAGGCAGTGGTACTGCGCTTGATCAGCCCTTGCTTGGTTCTCTGTGTGAAGAGGGAACTTTGGAGAGGCAGCAGTCCTTGGAGTTCCAGTCCACTGGAGGAGCCTGGGTGAGTCGCTACCACGACTGGACAACCGCACGAGCTATCGTCCGCCTCCATGATGAATACTCATCTGCATCTCTGATATTGTACATAGTTCTTCTAGTCTGGCTTTCAGCCATCCTTCTCTGTGTTGTGGTTGACGTAGTTCAGAATTAAATTTTTGTTCTCTTAGCTATGACTTTGTGCAGTGATATGACTGGTGTCTGGTCCGAGCCCCCTTGGGGTTTGGAACCCTAGGTGAGGGAGGGGAGGTAAAGCTGTCCCGGCTTGTGTGGGGCCTGGTAGATGTAGAGTGCTATTGAGGTGGTTGGAGCAAAGGCAGGGGATAGTATCTATCGTGGCAAACCAGACCAAGCCCCGGCGGTTTTGTCAATAGGGGTGGATCAAATGAAGATGCAGATGTCCAAGCCTTTAAGGAATTTCTTAGGGGAAAATGGGGCGGAAAGGCTAGACATAGTAAATAAGTTAGCTGAAAGGTATGTGGAAGTCTATGGTGAGACTGGGGATTCCAGTCAGACTGATTCACAGAAAAGGCAGAAGGGGCTTGATCAGAAGCCCAAGACCAAAGGTCCCAAAGAATCATCCAATGTAGCAGATCCTGTGGTAAAAGACTCTGGTAAGAAACCCGATAAGCAAAGCCCTCCCGCCTCCCCAAAACGGAAGTGGAGTAAGAGGTGGTGTAAGCACTGTAAGTCTCCTTCCCATAATACTGTAGATTGTCTGAGGAAGCCAAAGGACTTGCACTTTGCGTGTCTCGCCTCTATTAGGGGTAGACCTAGCGAGACCACACCTAAGGGTCGGGAGAAACCAAAGTCTGAGAACTCACCTGTGATCGAAACGATAGAGGTGAATGGGAAGCAGGTGGAATGTCTATACGATACAGGATTACAGTTTGAAGCTGTAATCTCATCCCACCTTGTGAGCCCAGGGCAGCTCACCGGCGAGACAAGAGAATTTCAGCTGGCCATGAGGAGCTCCGTAGCTATGGACTTGCCGATTGCTCGGATTGACATTCGGTGCAAGTATGTTACCGGTAGCATCCAGGTAGCTGTGCTGCCTGATCCTATTTACCCTTTGATCCTCGGTCGTCCGCATGTATTCCTGGGGGACCCCAGGGAACATTGTCTAGTGAGCGCTAGGCAGGCCAGGGCTAAGGATGGAGAAAGGCAGTGTGGTAAGGAAATAGACCATTCTCTTGCGAGGTTAGTGAGCAGTGCTCAAAGTAGGGACCAGACTTTGCGTCCTTACTTACTGGAGGTGTCCCAAAGCTCTGTCCCGCCAACTCCGGGTCAGTTCTATGTAGAAAACCGGTTGCTTTATCGTAGAGCCGGGCAAGGGGATAGCCAGTACGGTCAGATGGTAGTCCCTACTGACTACAGATCCCGCTTGATACATAGAGTGCATACCTTATCCTTAACCGGACATAAGGATGTGGGGGCAACAGTCCAGTGTCTTTCCAGCCACTACCACTGGCCTGGAATGACAGGCGACGTGCGGAGATATATCCGGTCGTGCCAAACGTGTTGTCTGGCAGCACCAAAGCACAGGACCAGAAACGGTTTATCTCTGCAGATTGGAGATAGGGTTCTCGCGCTTCTCCCAATCGAGGGGGCGGAATTCGAACTCGGATGGCAGGGCCCTTTTCCTGTGGAGCGGATAATGTCCCGATCCACGTATGAGGTGAAGGTCCGCGGGGAATTGCGTAAGTTCCATTGTACTCTCCTTCAGAATTTGGAGAGGTCCGAGGTAGTGTCTCCACAAAGTAGTGCGACTACCATCGCGCTAGATTCGGTTCTGGGTCCAGACGAGGGCGAGGAAGACTCAGTCCTACGCAGTACATCCTGTGGGGAGGGTCTGCGGTCTCCTGAGCGTTCAACCGTGGTTAGGGCGAACAGGCTCCGTCGGGAAGAGGCCCATGGTGTTAAGCACACTGGGAATCGAGGTCGGACAGGCGAAGTCACATCTGGCACGACGGGATCGTCGGGTGACTCGATACGCCGACAGGCTCACTGTCCTTACTCGCGGGAGAGAAGGCAGGAGCAAGGGTACTCCAGACGAACCTGGAGTAAGCGACCATTCATTTCGGTCGACATCCGCGAACAGTCCACGAGGGTGATGCCGAGTCGGGATAGGAGAAATCCTATTGTCGGAAGGGACGAACGAACCTTCAGTAAAGTAACCGATGGCCTACACCAGGTGGATGCGGGACAGTCCAGTGTAGGCAGATCCTGTAAGCCAATCACCAGGCCGTTACGTTTCGGGCCTAATCGCTGGAGATAACGTATGTTTGAGGCGGTGTTTGGTGATCCAGCATCCATACCATTCTGGTGGATCTCCCCAGGGAAAGTGAATGTTATGGAACGTCTTTTCCTGGGAATCCAATCTTGATAGAGTAGAGGTTCAGAGTTCAGACCGATCTTTGTCTAGTGAGTTCGACAGGGTCGACCATCTTAAGTGGGGGCCTATGTGACGAAACGCCTACAGATCGGCATATCTCTGCATAATAGCCCTTTGAAGGGAGTGCGAGGCGTTGGTCTCCCTTGAAATTAATATCAATTAATAGGGGATTTCCCTAGAAACGTAGTGCGGGCGGAGCTATTCTAGTTATTTATAGAACAATCTAGAATGTTCCCTCAAGTGCGTACGTGGGAAATAGCTCTAAGTTCACGAGTGCTTCAGGCAGCACGGGTTGGTGGAACTTATCGTGACTCTGGTTTTCTTCATGAATCATGAAAGTCACGCGGCCCGTGTAGGCGAGTGGAAGGCGCACTGACATTGTCGTGGTCAGTCGCCCACCAAATCTCAGCGTGAACAGATCGCAGCCAACAGGCTGATGTAATTTTGATGTCAATAATTGCGGCCAGTGCGGACATCTGCAGTCAAGGTTGTGATTCTTCAATCACAGGTTAGTTGAATACTTATTCTATTATTTAATTGTTGTCGTGATGCCGTGCTGAGTTCCCGGAATGAATTAATTGCCGTCGCAAAATTGAGTTATCCGTTACAGTTGGCGGTTGCATATTTAAGTAGGCTTTATCGATCAGCGATGTAATGTGTTACCTGACGGGACAAGCCGTATTCCACAGCGAGTGGTGTGTACATAAAATAGGCCGAACGATGTGCTTTACAGTGTGTAGCAGTTACTGGTTTGGTTTATTAATTACGCAGGCAAGGCGACAGTTTGTCAGTCATTACATCAACATGCATGACGCTGTAAATGATAAGGTAGAGCTTATTATTAAAGATGTTGAATGTGCTTCGTGACATTAGAATTGTAACTTAATTGTTCTATCAGTGGTGGTGATTTTTCGAGGAATCAAGGTGAGATCAGCAGTGGTGTATTTGCTGTGTGCAGATAGCCGTGTTATTCCGCGTAAGCCGAATGGTGTTGCATCGGTAGGATAACAGTTGATAGAAGGTATTCATGATACTATAGTTACTGCTTGTCATGTCCGTCCGCTATGATGACCGTGCATGTTCCATCTTACGTTTGTCTAGGCAGCGGGAGGTAGGCCGGTACGCCCAACCCGATAGGTAATAGGTCCGACCCAATGCGATCGTGCAGATCCGAAGAGTGAACATACCCGATCGAGGGTGAAGCGGCACTCCGTAATTCGAGGCCGTGGTGTCTAGATAGATCGAGGTTTGAACCTAACCGTGTCTGTCTCGAATATTCTACTCTTCTGGAACCCTGATTCGGTTCATGGAGTACTTGGAGTACTGCCGTGAAGTAGTAGTGTATGAGAAGAATAATCCCCCCCCCCAAAAGGTGGAGTCAAAGTTTGGTAGTGGAGTCTGGAGGTTTGCTACATTGGATGACGTGACTTAAGTCGTCACGGGACAAGGTACACGGGACCCACCGTAGCTGTGGGAAAGTGTAATGGTGGATGGCCACCACAGCTGTGCTCGACCGGCACAGGTATGACTGACCTGAAAGATAGTCAGTGAATACAAGGGCAACTCAGGATCTGGGGCAGGGATCCCAGACCTGACACTATGGCTGTGATATGATTTGGTTATTTAAGTGTAACAAGTCATGAGTTCTCCTTGGTTAATGCTATAGTAATGAATTATCAGGAGTATAATTCATTATGGGCATATAGTTATTAATGTGTGTAATTGATCAGTCCATGGGTTAAGGGATTGATGAATTGATGAGTCTGTCAGGAAGGAGATGTCCGGCTGGACACCTTCTCGATACAGTAATCCCTACACTGAAAGGAAAGTAAGTGTATATGTTGATTGATGATGGAAGATGAAACCGGATTGGACTGGCACCAGGCGAAGGATGCTTGACAGAGTCATACAGTCGACTCTGGTGCTAGGGGTTATATGTAGCCCAGAAGTGTTACTTGACTGAACAGGTGTGCTATTGCTTTTTCTACCATCATTATGCCTATATATTATAGTGACTAAGTAGATCTATGATGTGATGATTTCATACTCATGTTGGTAGACATGAGGAATGTCTGAGAGGCAGGTGACGGGGTGGAGATGCTAGTAGTCTTTGTTGTAGTTGAGTACTCACACCAACCTCTCCGTGTTTCAGGATCTGTTATTACTATACAGAAGAAGATTCAAGAGCTTCACCATGAGCTCTATGGGCCCACTCATTCCAGTGCCTATCCAGAAGATTGATTGAGGCCATACTGGGAGTGGTCATCTGATTCTGCGAGATTCAATGTTGGAAGGAAGCTGAGTGCTGAATAAGTCGGTAGGTCTAGGTTAGGACCTCCGTCAAGAGTCCGACGAGTGTAATCCGATCCTGAGAGGATCCAACACTGAAACGTCTGGAGATTCTGGCCAGTGATGCACTGGTGACATTCAACCTCAGGGTAAACCTTGGTGATTGCAAGGTCAGGAACTTTCAAGTTGAGCAGAGTGATCATTGATACCGGTCACCATGGCCTGTGTAATATGCTTCTGACCCGGCTGGGTTGTCAGGGGACACCGTGTATAATATATGCTTAAATAGTGTTTCTACATTGGTTACCTTTCGGAAGCCAACAGGTGGTCCAGTGACCTAGGACATTGATTACAACATTGGTGGGAACACCAGAGTGACATGTTTGTTAAGGTAGGGAGCTACCTCATGCCAATGTGATGAACTGTTGACAATGTTTGTGAAGGTAGGGAGCTACCTCATGCCATCGTGGTGAACTGTTGACAGTGTATGCTAGGTTGTGATTACTACCCATTGATCAGGGTAGTTACATGAGACTGTGTGAAGATCTATTTGTCCAGGGACATGAAATCAAGGTGAAGTGTTATAGTCACCTAATAGACTTTACCAGTGACATTGTGTGTTCAGGTGGAGCAACCGCTCATTGTGTAGGTGACATATCAGTGTGTGGGTCACTTATGAGATAGAAGAGTGACCTGGCTCTTGTGTATTTTGAGACGGTGCTACCTGTACTTTTTCTGCAAGTGGGAGACCGCTAATATGCTAGGGTCGGCCCAGACATTCATCAGGAGTGTGACGAGTTAAATAGGACGACAGCAAGGAAGGAGCCTTGTTCATTCGATGCAGTGTCAGTCAGGCAGTGGTACTGCGCTTGATCAGCCCTTGCTTGGTTCTCTGTGTGAAGAGGGAACTTTGGAGAGGCAGCAGTCCTTGGAGTTCCAGTCCACTGGAGGAGCCTGGGTGAGTCGCTACCACGACTGGACAACCGCACGAGCTATCGTCCGCCTCCATGATGAATACTCATCTGCGTCTCTGATATTGTACATAGTTCCTCTAGTCTGGCTTTCAGCCATCCTTCTCTGTGTTGTGGTTGACGTAGTTCAGAATTAAATTTTGTTCTCTTAGCTATGACTTTGTGCAGTGATATGACTGGTGTCTGGTCCGAGCCCCCTTGGGGTTTGGAACCCTAGGTGAGGGAGGGAAGGTTAAGCTGTCCCGGCTTGTGTGGGGCCTGGTAGATGTAGAGTGCTATTGAGGTGGTTGGAGCAAAGGCAGGGGATTGTATCTATCGTGGCAAACCAGACCAAACACAAGTATCTTCCATTCATAGTCTGGTCATGTTGATTAACTTCCTTGATATTCCAAATTCCTGCATAGCATTCCATAGACTATTCCTATGGACACTATCATAAGCCTTTTTAAAATCGATTATGTGGTTGTTTCGGGATTTGAAATTTAAATATTGAGCACAACCCACTACTGGCAACGCCGATCGCATGCTGGTATGAACCTAAGGCCTATCCACGTCAATATGGAAGCACTATACTCGAGTTTCGCCCTCGTTTGAGCTCGTCAGTAGTGCATATCCCTGACCGGATCCGGAAACAGTCCCGGATCACGCATGTGAAGCGGGTGTGTAACCACGCGGCACACACTGGACACACCAAATTATCACAACAGAATTCACAACGCTACCCATCGTAGGCTATGCTCAAGATTGCCCAATCGCCGCGACCGACGTCTGTCAATCGATGGGACCCGAACGATCAGGACTTCTCACTGGCAAGGAACACCAGGCCTCCTAAATCCAGTGAGCAATAATCAATTGATTATGTGGTTGTTTTTAAAATCCACAAAAATGTTATGGAGATCTCTTTTACCATACATCAGAATATATCTGTATATATCATACATACATCAACAAATATCAGAACATATATCTGTATGTATCATACTTATATCAACAAATATCAGAAGATGTATCTGTATATATCATACTTATATCAACAAACATCAGAACATATATATGTATATATCATACATAAATCAACAAACAAACATCAGAACGAAAGTCTGTATATATCATGCATAAATCAACAGCCAATTATCACAACATATATCTGTAAATACCATACACAAATCAACAAGCATAAGAACGTATGCCTGTATATATCATACAAAAATGAACAAACATCAGAATATCCATCCATCATGTGCCATGCCGGAAAGCGTGGGCGGTCATGACTCGCCATTTCACTCGATCACCAGAGTCGTGGATCAGTTAAGTGTTCCTGTCTCGACCATGCCATGTGGCCAAGCCATCCAGGTATTTACTTCTCGGTCTTCCCTTTGGTTTGTTCCCTTCGCTCTTGCCAGATGTCACCAAGTTAATCACCAGATCTTGTTTCCCTATACAGTGAAAATATTTTCAGAAATGTAGAAGATATAAATGGAATCAGCATTGGAGGACGAAACATCAATAACATTATATATGCAGATGATACAGTATTGATTGTAGACAATGAGCAGGATCTGTAACAGTTAGTAGATGCGGTTATTGCACACAGTGGACAACTAGGGTTATAATTAAATTGTAAAAAAGACACAGATTGTGGTCGCCACTTGGAAGAACGAAATACGACAATGTAATATTCAAGTAAATGGTAATATTCTTGAACAAGTGAATAGGTATAATTATCTCGGAACAAGAATAACATTTGATCGTGGATGCCTTGAGGAGATTAGAACAAGAATCGCCATGGCGAAAGTAGTCTTTGGCAAGATGGAAAAAATACTGACCAATAAAAAGATGTCACTTTAAACGAGAAAAAGAGTGTTGAGGTGCTACATAGAGCCTGTACTTTTGTATTGATGTGAAGCTTGGGCAATGAGCAGTCAAGCTAAAAAACATCTGTTGGCTGTGGAAATGTGGTTTCTGATGAGAATGCAAAGTGTACCATGGACAGACAGACCGTTAGGGTATTTCAACTAAAATAGGCAGAGATCCCTAATCAAGAGTTAGCCGACAGTCTCTAGAAATTATGTCTCTTTATAAGAATGTTTAAAGGGATGGTCCCGACAGAAGAGACTGGGGTTCACTTGGGAGACAAAAGGCAGAAGATAAAGAACACTCATGTATGTAGGAAGACCTATCACGAATGGCTAGGTTATTTGGTCGGTGTCCTTTGTCTTATTCCAATTCCAATTTTTTAAAAAAAATAAATAAGTAAAAATCCAAATTTGGTCTCGTCTAACCTGCCTCCTCAGCTATGGTTATTGTTGAGATCCATGGTTTTGTGGGTATTTTAACTCTGTTTCTTGTCTTGTGCGCTCTTATGAGTAAGTCCTATCTCGAACTGATTATGTAAGCCTTTGTCTTTGACGTCAGCTGGGGGATTGGTCGGCGGATGTCCTTTGTTCTCGTCCCCTCTGGTGATTTCTTTTGTTAGTGAAGACTTCTGGCTCGTCTAGCTTGACTGGTTGCAGTCCTTATTAGGACTTTTTATTTCGTCTTTTTGGCTACTTTTTTGTGTATTGCCTTAGGAGCTTTTCGATGTTTTCATTTTCTTCCTTGCGCCGGCTTTCTCTTTTGATTTTGAGTGTCTGTTGTCTTTCGATTTCTTCCTCCGTGGTCAACCATGGGATGATCTCCCTACCTTCTATATAGTACGACTCAAATTGTTCGTCATAGTATATGGTTGGGTATTTTACAGTGGTCTGGTGGTGCCTTGGTTTCTCCTTGAATTTCTTGTTGCTTTTTTTTCTTCTTCCTTGCGCCTTATGAATTCCTTGCGCCTGAGTTCCTCTTTCTTGAGTGTGAATTTTCTGTCTACTTCTGCGACACCCTCCCAGGTGAATGCTCGGGAGGACGAGGTGTACTCCATGCCGTCGTCGTGGTACTCATCTCGGTTTTCTTCGGATATCTGGCGGGATTTTGGCTTCCCCTTGAGGTTTTTGGGCGTCGTGGTTGTGCTGCTGGCTTTTGCTTGTGGTTCCGGTTCGGACTTTTGTTGGGTTTCATCTTGCGGCTTCTCTGTGTTCTTTTCCTTGATAGGCACCCCGTTAAATACTACACTTTCATGCACTCACACGCACACCTTGCGTTCCAAGAATCAAGAGTGGAGTACGTGGGTATAAGTATGAAACAATAATGTGTTCTTTTAATAAAAATAATAAAAACAGTTCTCAGTTCAACCAATAAAAAAGATATTTAAGTGATACAACATGTTGGTGGTGCAAAAGAAATTTATGGATCCTATCTGGTTAAGCAGTCATCAGGCACACATTTACAGACACATGTGCTCACAGACCACGCTATGGGACGAATTCACCTGATACGTCTTGGTCTAGTCTAGTGCTGCATAAGGACTCAATTCTACTGTTGTAGTGTGGGTGTCATGATCCACCTAGGTACTTGATGTTCCACCGGATTCTAAGCTCCGTTTCCACTCAAGGTGAATCAGCTTTAGATAACCGTCTGCCCGGTTTCAGCAATAGCAACAGCAGCTAAAAGTTAAAACAAACAGTCGCATACTCCTTAGTGTCTTGGCCATTGTCAAGTGTCTGTGGGCTGGTGTGTGTGTGTGTGTGTGTGTGCGCGTGCGTGCGTGCGTGCGTGCGTGTGTGTGTGTGTGTGGGTGTGTGTGTCAGGGTGGCAGAATAGGGACAAGACATCCTATCTGTTAGGATTGCCTCTAGACCACAGAGTCAATCTATATTTTGACTATATATATATACATTGTATGACAAAAGGGTACCTGGTATAACAATGTTGCCAATGATAAAATGAATACATTTGAAGACAATTACCCATATGGTTGAAACAAGTATACCGATTTTTGTGTGAAAAGACATTACAAAAATGTACATGGTTGTAACACTTTGTAGTGACTCAGATGTGTTATTTACTGGTGCCTAATTCTTTAACACCATGGTGAGGAAGTCCTAGACAGCCATATCCCTAGACAGCTAAGAAGAAGCCAACAATAATTCAGCCTAATCACACATCGAGCATTGGACATATAACAATTAATTGCCGCCAATGAGTCGTGCGGCGTACCCCAAGGAATAAAGTAGCACGTATGACTAAGGCAGTCAAGAAAAGTGACTGAGCATTCAAGAAGTCTTGCGTTGAGATGTCTCAGCTGTCTTTGAATTTTTTCCTCCCCAAATTTCAGATGTTCTCAATGCATGGTTTATGGGTTATGACCGTCAATGGCACGCGGTTCGGCGTGGCGTTGGATGAGGGGTAAGTACATTTAGGTTCGTATATAAATCACCTGGTAATGTTGCTGGCAGGCGGCAATCATGTTTCACATCTTTTCTACCCCTCTAGTCAGGTTCTCGAGTTCCAACTCTTCCCACGTGGAGAGAAATCATTACACATGTTCTTTACACTTGCAATATACGTATATGTATATATAAGGGTTGCGGAAATCATTAATTAATTAATCGATTAATCGTTAATTTTTATTAAAGATTTTTTTTTAACGATTAATCGAAAACGTTTCTCTCACCACTTATACAAATGAACCGTACGTCTAAAACTAACAACATGGCAGAGGAGAAATATAAACATATTTCCGAACGATTTCATGAACATTTTGGTTTTAAAGTATTGTTTGATGGAAATATTGGAAATGCTGAAAAGGGCATGCATTTTGATAAAACGTTTGCCTATCATGGTTTGCTTACTTAACACCTCCAAAGCAAACATCCACCACAGTATCAGAAACTTCAGCTGAGACGGTCAATTGCAGAATCTTCACCTACTTCGAAGCAGGCTACTTTGAGTCTCTTTTGTCGTTAGTCTTCTTCTTCTTCTTCGTTCATCCGGAGTTTTTTTTCGGATGTGATTGCGTTGTGCCTGTTTACAGCAGAGCTGCGTTCTTGCGCCGTTAGGCCGACACATCCGACTTCTGCGGGCATTTGTTGACCGGGTTAACCTTCCCGGGGGTTTCTTAGGACGTTTGACTCTCACTGTTGTGGTGTTATCCCCCATCCCAGCTGGTCCATATAGAACAGCCAAAGATCCTGGTCAGCCCTCAAGGGAAGGCAGGGGCAGACCATGGGCATTCCCCGCCATCCAAGGAGGCTTCCATACTTGCAGAGCCGATACATAGCGCTCTGGTACTGGGCTCACCCAAGGAATCGTCACGTCCTGCACATGGCTGCTTAGCCTCACTTCCGTATATTGGGCCTTCCGTTCACCATAGGCTGTTCTTCCGGAAACCAGAAGTATGCAGTCTGCAGATGACATCCACACAGTGAGCTTTCGATTCGGACTTTCCATGTAATGGATTTGCTAGCCAAGCAATATTCCATTTCGTGCCACTAGGACACTTTTCCACCTTTTATGAAGCCCACACAGTGGGCTTTTGATTCGGACTTTCCACGTAATGGATTTGCTATCCAAGCAATATTCCATTTCGTGCCACTAGGACACTTTTCCACCTTTTATGAAGCCCACACAATGGGCTTTTGATTTGGACTTTCCACGTAATGGATTTGCTATCCAAGCAATATTCCATTTCATGCCTCTGGGTCTTCATGCACCTTTAAATGTCAACCTGTATATAGTTAAAGTAATCTGCGGTCAACTTTAGCTTGTTGATATCTCCATAGAGCTTGTCCTCAAATGAAGCAGGTGTGGGCCAAAATATCTTTCTCTGTTCTGCATACGTTGGGCAATCCTGCAGCAAATGTTTTGCTGTCATTTTTCCAGTTCTACAATTACATTCATCGGTATCTCCTATCTTTAGTTTATTGAACAAGTGGTATTTCAGCCTGTTATGTCCTGTGCGGAGTCTGAAGATTGCTACTTGTTCTCTTCGGTCGAGTTTGTAATATGCATCATCCTTCTGATGGCCTGGATGCTCTGATTCCCATTTGGTTCTATAAGTGCTTTTTATCAACCTCTTTGCCTCATTATAGGTTATGTCTATGTCAGGCTGTGGTAGTCGTCCGCCCTCTTTTGCCAGTCTGTCAGCCTCTTCGTTTCCAGGTATACTGCAATGTGATGGGATCCACTGTATTACAACTTTTTTGGATTTCTGGCATAGACCATGGAGTGCTGCTCTTAGGTCAGTTAGTTCTGTGCTGTTATTGCTCTTCAGTATTGAGACAGCTGACTTTGCATCTGTGAAGATAGCTATTTGCTTCTCTTTATTTTCCTCCATCAGGAGCATTTCTGCTGCAGTTTTCAGAGCCTCTACCTCCGCTTTGAAGTTACTTGAAAATTTTCCAGTTGCCATTGAATGTGTTTTTTTCGCTCCATTTTTTAAATTTAGGAGAATTCCTCCTCCTCCATTCTCTATTGAATTTTTGGCTGATCCATCTGTATATGCATGGGTCCAATTCCTGCTTGGGTAATGTTCTTTTATGTAGTTTAGGGTTATTTCTCTTCTTTCGGTTTCATGCTGAGTGTTCTTTTTCTCAATACCAGGAATGTTTTCTATCATCTCAGGCAGTTGCTGCTGTCTCCAAGCTGGGAACTTGTGTGCATTGTGTATGGGCTTGACTGTTGATATGTTAAGAATAGGATCTGACCTAATCCTTCGTTTTGCAGTTTCTACAAAGTTGCTACGCTTCAGTCTTCCCTTTCCAAAACCATTAAATCTGTTGTACATAGGGTGGTCTGTCAATCTTCTAAATTTTTCTGCTTGTTGCTGGGCTCTGCTATCTCTTCTATCCTGCATTGGTTGTAAACAAGTGATCTTTTCTAATTCATTAATAGGCGTTGTCTTCAGGCTTCCAGTTATGATTCGCATTCCTTGATTTTGGACTCTACTTATTTTGTTAAAGTTTGACTTAGCTGCTGTTGCCCAAGCTGCAATGCCATATTCCAGTACTGGCCTCACCCGTCCCAGTATATAACTTCTTGAGAACTTTCTCATCTGCTCCCCATGTTGTACCAGCAAGCTTTTTCATGATTGCCATTCTTTGCCTTGCTCTTGTTCGATTTTTCTCAACCTGTGTCTTCCATGTCAGGCGACGATCAAAGGTGACTCCTAGATAGTTTGGATTTTCTTCATGGCGCAATATTTTTCCATTCAATACCAGCTTAGGTTGCTGAGTTTTAGTTGAGAGGGAGAACACTGTGCATGTTGTTTTCTCCTCACTTATCTTCACTAGCCATGATTTTGACCAGTCCTCTAGCGCTAATAGGGCTTGCTGTATTCTGCTGTTAGCTGTACTAATATATTCTTCAGATGTCCATATGGCTAGGTCATCTGCAAAGGATGATGTGTGTACTCTGGCTGGAAAATTTTCCGTGATGTCGTTTATATATGCTAGGAATAATGTTGGTGAAAGAACTCCTCCTTGGGGGACACCTTGCTCCAACAGCATCATTTTGCTGGTTTGTCCTTGTACTTTTGTCCTGGCAGTTCTGTTCTCAAGGTAGTGGCTGATCCATTTGTACATTTTCCCGCAAACATGCATTTTTTGCAGTTTTACTTTCAGTCCTTCCTTCCATACTTTATCAAATGCTTTTTCTAAATCTATCCAGACTGCTAGTGTGTGCTTTTTCTCTTGGAAGGCATCCTCTATTTCCTGAGCTATATAGGTTATTTGATCTTCAGTAGATCTGTACTTTCTGAATCCTGCTTGGTGAGGTGTTAAGAGTTGGTTTTCTTCCAGATGCCATGTTAGCCTGCCATTGATAATGCGTTCCATTAATTTTCCTACACAGCTAAGAAGACTGATAGGTCGATAGCCATTTGGTTCTTCCAGGTCTTTTCCTTTCTTTGGGACTGGTATTAGTATAGCTTCCTTCCATGCCTGTGGGACTATTCCCCTCTTCCAGCTGTAATTTAGGACTGCTAGTAGTTTCTTTTTTGCCTTAGTGCCTAGTCCTATTAGCATTTCATTTGTGATTCCATCCTTTCCTGGTGATGTCTTCTTTTTTAGGGTATTCATTGCCTGTTCCATTTCTTCCATTGTTAGATTTGCCATCATATATTCTGCTGCTGTCTCTGTATATGTATGATGTATCTGTTTATCTTTGATTGCTTTCTTCTGTTCGGCTGTAATATCAATGTGGTTTGCACTGGCATAGTGTTCCATTAGTGCATTTGCAGCCTTTTTTCCTGTAAGCAAGGCATTTCCTTGTTTAATTGTTATTTGTTTGTTTCTAGGTCCTTCATTGTTCATGGCTTTCACTAGTTTCCATAGTTTGTTTCCATCCCTGTCAAAATTCAGGTTTTCTGTTTTTTTCCTCCAACAATCTCTTGTTGTTTGATTTACTGTTCTTTTATATTTTGCTGAGATGGCTTTGAGAGAGATGTTCGCTTCAGTTGTTTGTTCTCTCTCTGCGGTCTTCCTAGCATCTTCAACTTTGTCCTCCAAAAATTGTAGTTCTTCAGTCCAGTATGGTTTGTAATTTTTCCTTGCTCCTCTTGGAATAGACTCAGTGGCCTGCCTGTATTATTGCTCTGTTTAGACTTTCCACCATTTGCTTCATGTTGCCATATCGTGTATTTACGTTTTCACAATATTTGTCTGTTAGTATGGCAAATCTGTCCCAATCTGCTCGTTTGTAATTCCAACGGGGCAAAGGCTTTTGCTCCTGTGGAACATACTCCATATTTATTACAAGCTTGATTGGTCTGTGGTCACTACCTGCTAATTGGTCCAGCACATGGCGATCGATTTTGTGGAGGATGTCTCCTGTGCAGAAAGCTAAGTCTGGAGTAGAAGTGGTAATCCATCTTCTGGAGTAGAAGCTCGGTGTGTCATCCGCTTTGTTAAGTAGATGGAGATTTGAGTCTATTTCCCAGTCCTCCACTTCATCTCCTCTTTTGTCAGTATCTGGGTATCCCCATCTTTCTGAACGGCTATTAAAGTCTCCGACAACAATGCAATTTGTGTCAGTTATTTCCATGTTTGAGAGTGTAAGATCCTTATCTGCCGGGCTATATAGATTGTAAATTCTTATTTTCACGTCCTTTATCATTATATCAACACCTATAATTTCCGTTTGGTTGTCAGAGATCACAGATACTTCGCTGCAAGGTATTGTATTTCGTGTAAGTATTACAACTCCTCCTTTGTGTCCTTCGCGGTCGAAACGTGTGGCCTGATATCCCTCGACTGAAAATGTGCGATTGGCGTTGAGGTGTGTCTCTTGAATGCATGCCACATCTATTCTATCTTTATGAAGACGCTGTGTTAGGGAGTCTTTCTTGTTATAAACTCCTTCTGCATTCCATTGTAGTATGTTGAGTGTCCGGGGTGTTTGGTCAATAGCTCTTAACCTACTCCTCTGTGCCTTGACTCCACAGCACAGGGGAAGGTGACCACCAGTAGTCATGGGTGGACCCCCTCGAGGCAGGGGGCCCGGCACTATCACCGCCTGATGGGACTTCACGGGATTAGCACCATAACGATTAATTTTGATTTGTGACATCATGAATTAAGTTACGTTGCACTACTTTGTCAAGCCTGTGGCTCAGTACATCCGATTTCGACAAGCATTTATTTGGGATGCTTTCCCTAGCCTTTGACTGTCCCCAGTCTACCTACAAGGCAGCAGGTTTTACGTTGCACTGCTTTGTCAAGCCTGTGGCTCAGTACATCCGATTTTGACAAGCATGTATTCGGGTGCTTTCCCTAGCCTTTGACTGTCCCCAGTCTACCTACAAGGCAGCAGGTTTGTGTGTCTCTTCGTCTGGTCCCTCTCCCTTGACCTGTCCGACATGGGTGGCCCTACCAGTAGCTGTGCTACCGTCGGCATAGCTCTTGGGGTCATTGGGACGCACAAGCCCCTCTACCTCGTCACGGTGGACACACAGCAGAGGGGTGTCGTTAGTCTGATCGCCCAGTTAGTGCTGCATTACAACATGATAATCAAGTATCACTTGCAAACTGGATTGCTAGTAGTGGCAGACCATTATCAGTAGTAGATGACGACGGTCTTTAACAATTATTACGGACAGCATTACAAAATGCTGAATATAAGCTGCCTTCCCGCCGCGCTAGTGACAAACTGTTGACTGCTAAGTATAACAGTAAGATTCAAAGTGTTAAAGATTTTGTGAAAAACGCAAAGGGCATTGCGCTAACATCTGATTTTTGGACTTTTCTTGGTAACGAAAGCTATTGTTGAATTACTGGTCATTGGATTGCAGATGACTGGAAATTGGAAAATGTTGTTCATGAATGCGTGAATGTTGTTGAACGTCATTATTCTGACACTGTTGCCGAGTTATATAAACAGTTTGCAATAGACTGGGATATACACTTGTAACTAACAGAATTCAGGCTCTAGTTACTGACAATGCAAGAAATATGGTTTCAACTGTTGATAAAACCGGTTTTGTACATATTCCTTTTTTGGCTCATAGCTTACAACTGAGCATATTACATGGATGTATAGCCGCTGATATCGAAACATTGTTTGGAAAATGTCGAAATACTGTCGAACATTTTAAACATAGTGCCGGAAACACAACCGAATTGCAAAATGTACTGAGTCACCATTGCGTAAGCTGCAGCAAGATGTACCAGCAAGATGGAATAGTGTTTGTATTATGCTACAGAGTCTTCTGCAGTCCTGAGAAGCATTAACTGTCTACACGTCAGTTGAAAAGAAGCAATACAAAGGTTGTCGTAATACCTGTCGTCCCTGGGGCGAGGGGAATCAACACCCACATTCTTTTAACCCCATATCATTATCTTGAGGATCTCCTAGATCTCTGTCCACAAAACCCCATGTCCTTGGATCTCTCTCTCTCTCTCTCTCTCTCTCTCTCTCTCTCTCTCTCTCTCTCTCTCTCTCTCTCTCTTACCACTGGACCATGCCCCCTCTCATTCTTTTCCAAAACATACTACACAACTCTAACTTCTATAAAAATGACAAATTAATTTATTAAAGAAAAGTGTCAGGTATGTGCAAAGTGTATGTGTAGAATGTCTGTCGTATAATCTAGTGTGTAGGCAGAATCAGACCGAACAGCTCAGAAGCAAAGTCTGCTTTCCTCACAGTACTGGCCACACAACAGCACCATAGATCAAGTACAGAAGGACCTCACCAAATGATGCGTCTCTCCGGCCAGGTGTCGACTTCCTCCAGTGGCTCTTGGATAGTCCGGATGCCTGGTCACCAATAGTGGATATAGTCCAATACTGACCATGGATCTGACACACACAGTGTAACTAATAAGTCACTAAACGTTCTGTGATCTGATAATCCTTGTATAGTACAATAATGTTTACTGTCACTTTGAAACAAAAATGTTCATTGTTAATTTCACACCGGAATTCACCATTTGGAAATCACAATGTTAATTTGCAATTTCTCTTTATAACTACTATTGTTCCTGATACTGGTGGTATTGTAATTATCTTCACTCTACTATGATAAGAGCTACCACTGAGGAATCAATCTTAAATGATCATCGGTTCCCCCTCTGCAGAGGCCAGGTTCTTGCAGACCCTCTGGGTTATGGGCCCAGTGCAAAAGCCGCTGAGTAAAAACTTCCTTCAATGATCGAGCCACAATTTTCTTCTATGACTTTTCTGTTAGCTTTTTGGAAAACATAGTGGAACCTGTTGAAGAGGGAACACACCTGGTGAGAGCAACCCGATTCCGACCTGCATTAGGTGAGTGTAGGCCGACGGCCGCACTCAGATATATAACAGAGAACTAAACTCTGTCATAAGGCAGAGGAGCTCATCACATCGGTCTGAGTCATGGTAAGACAAGCAAAGACTAAAGGAAAAGTGCAGAAACCCAGTAGATACCTACTGTAGGATCCCACCATTTGACATTTCCTTTATCCCCCCAACCATCCTAAATCTCCCTAAATATCATCCCACTACATTGTTCCTAACTCACCGAGTTAATTGATATTTCACACTAGCTAGTTTAAGCAATGCGATAGCCTACTGCTGCCGACTCTCCTATACTACGTTCTCACAACGCACATTACTACACTCGATTCCTAAGAATCATCTAATTTGGGTCTATTTAATTAAATACCATATATTTATTCCTGTTTGAAATCGAGACTACTAAATCACACAATGGATAAATTTCCGCCGATGTAAATCAACATAAGACACTGTAGTCTCTCTCGATAATCAAACCAGGAACATCACACACGTCCTTGTTGTCTCATAACATTTGGTCGACTCCCGCCAAAGTTGTCTGTCCAGACTGTTTTAATACTGTTGAATGACGTCACAAATCTGACTAGACACTAGGCGTCGAGAAGCTATTTTTCTCTCTCATTTTTCGACTCGATGTAAACAACTGGCTGGCTGTCCCTTTCATCTGGTGATTGTTCCCGGTACTAAAAAAGTCTTGCCGGCCTGTGATCTAGAGAAATTTTTCCCCCACAACAAAAGATCTTGTCGACTTTCATCAGGACAGTCTGTCTCCAACATCAAAGGATGGCTGCCGCCTGTAGACGAATGGCGCGACAGTCTTTTCATCGATCGACAACTCCAAGAATTTCCGCGACAAAGGTCCAAAACTGCCAGATTCGGATTGCGAGAAGATTTCAAAGTTTTTACTTATTATTTCAGATCACGGTCATGCTTGGCGATTAATATTATGTTTCCTGTAGCTGTGTATTGCCCCTGCTATCATCGTTGACAAAGCATATAAGTGTACACGATATAAATGTCACCGGCACCATCAAGGCCGCTGTATTGACCGATCCCATTTTTCCAGTAATCCTAGGTTGCCGGTATGTCTTTCTGGGAATACCCAGGGAGCCAATACATATGGGAGCAATGCAGACTCGCTCTCAGACGAAAACGGAAGAGGCAGACGCAATTGTGACTAACCCAATGCCGGGGGAGCTACGAACTGCCCAGAGTGAGGATGATACTTTACGTCCTTGCTACAGAAAGCTGCAGAAAAGTGCTGATCCACCAGGACGGGGGCAGTACTACATGAAGAATAGGATACTCTACAGGAGAGCAGGAAGGGGAGACAACCTATACGGTCAGTTGGTCGTCCCGAAAGCTCACCGGTCCCAGATTCTTCATATGGGACATACCATCTCCTTTAGCGGACACATGGGTATTGCCGCCACCATGCAGCGGATTTCCTGCCACTACTATTGGCCGGGAATGACAGATGATGTGCGTCGGTATGTGAAGTCATGCCCTGAGTGCCAGAGGGTGGCACCGAAACACTGGACAGCACCGGTGGTGTTGAGTGAGATGCCCATCATGAACTCTCCTTTCGAGAGGGTAGCCATCGATATTGTGGGTCCACTTCCTAGGACTAGGAAGAGGAACATGTATATACTCACAATGGTGGATTGCTGTACAATGTAGGGTGAAGCCATACCGTTGAACACGATTGACTCGAAACGAGTGGCGGACGCACTGATGGAGGCCTTTACCAGATTAGGCTTTCCGGATCAAATTCTGACGGACAATTGATCTCAGTTTTGTGGAAAACTCATGGAGGAGGTATTTAGGGTGTTTCACTCTAACCACATACATACCAGCCCTTACCACCCTCAAGCCAATGGGCAAGTAGAGCGTTTCAAAGGCACGTTGATGACAATGCTCAGGAAACTAGCGCAGGAAAAACCTGATAGGTGGGATGAATATATCCCAGCAGCACTCTTTGCCTATCGGGAAGTTCCTCATGGCTCAACAGGACTACCACCCGCTACGTTGCTGTTTGGTCGTCCAATCAAGGGACCGTTGGAAGCCATGTTGAGGAGTTGGACTGAAGAGGGAACGTCAGAAGAAGTGATCTCATCCTACAAATACGTGGAGGAACTGAAAGAAAAACTCCACAAGGGATGGACTCTGGCAAATCAAAACTTGAAAAAGGCCAGGAAAAGACATGCGGCTTACTACAACCGTAGGTCTAAAGAAAAATCTCTAGAGGTGGGAGACAAAGTCTTGTTGCTACTCCCAACGGTAAACAACAAACTGGAGATAGGTTGGCAAGGACCATTTCCCGTGGAAAGGGTGATATCCAGAACCAACTACCAGATCCGGATCCGGGGAAAGTCGAAGATTTTCCATATCAATCTCTTGCGGAAATACGAAGAGAGACCCGGAGACAAGGCAGCTCACCTCATGGCAATGGCAGTTGCAGTGGAGACGGAAGTGGGAACCAACGAGGGCAGGGAATATCCCTTAGTACCCCAGGAAACCCACAAGGATGTACAAGTGAACCCTGATCTGACCTCACAGCAGAGGGAAAAGATAACCCAGGTTCTCAAGTCTCATAAGGAGATACTGACTGATAAACCAGGACGAACGAGGTTGGTGGAGTTCGAGATGACTTTGACCACACAGGAGCCGGTTCGTCAAAAGGTTTACCCAGTGCCATTCTCTAAATAAAAGACCCTGGAGGAAGAAACACAGAAACTGCTGGAGGATGACGTGATTGCACCATCCATATCCCCATACAATGCAGGGGTAGCTTTGTTACGGAAACCAAGTGGAGAACACCGGTTGTGTATAGACTACCGACTTCTGAACAGTCATACACAATTTCAGGTGGAACCATTGCCGAATCCAACCCAGTTATTCGCTAGGCTCCATAAGGCTCGGTACTTTTCAAAGGTGGATCTGAGTAGGGGGTACTATCAGATACCTGTCAAACCGGAGATTCGACCACTGTTGGCTTTCAGTACACCCAGTGGACACTACGAAGTCAAGGTCATGCCTTTTGGACTCAGCAATGCACCTAGTGTGTTTACACGCATGATGAGGATTTTACTTGATCCTTTACAGGATCCGTCCATCATCTCATTCATGGATGATATTCTGATTTCCAATGACAGCTTGGATGACCACTTACAATCCTTGGAGAGAGTGTTTAATAGACTCAAGGAAGCAGGGCTTACCGCTCGTCCAACCAAGTGCATGATTTGTTACCAGACTCTGGAATTTCTAGGTCACACCATCACTCCAGGACACATTGTCCCAGAAGAGAAGAACCTGGAGAAAATCAGAAATGCACCAAGGCCAGAAACGAAGAAGGATGTGCGATCTTTTCTCTCGTTGTGTGGGTTCTACCACAAATTTATCCCACATTTCACTGAACTGGGAGCTCCGTTGACGGAAACCTTGAAAAAGGGATTCCCGGACCAAATCATTTGGACACCAGAATGTGAGAATGCCTATAGTCAGTTAAAGGAGGCCTTGGTCAGCAAACCTGTATTACAGCTCCCTGACCTTTCCAAACCATTTGTGTTGAGAACGGATGCGAGTGCGATTGGGATTGGGGCAGCTCTGTTACAAGAAGGAAAAGACGATGCTTCGGTTTTGAAACCTGTTGCATACGCAAGCAAGAAACTACTCCAGGCGGAGAGGAATTATTCTACCGTCGAGAGAGAGTGCTTGTCCCTCGTATGGGCAGTGCAAAATTTCCAGCCATATTTGTATGGAGTTAAGTTTCGAGTCCAGTCGGATCATCAGCCCCTGATGTTCCTGGCTACTTCTCAGAAGCTCAACGCCCGTTTGATGCGGTGGTCTTTGTTACTTCAACCCTATAATTTCACAGTGGAGTACATGCCTGGGAAGGAAAATGTTGGGGTGGACTTCTTGTCAAGACACCCAGCTCCTGAGGAAGAGGAATGAATCATCTGGATTAATCACGGTGTGGAAGAGTGAGATGGACTACTCTCTTAAGAGGGGGCCTATGTCACAAAATAAAACACCGCGTTTTACCAGCTGATTACTATAAGAGGATTTCTGATTAAACGGACTATCTGCAAAGCCACAGGTTGTTTCAACAAATCCAGAAAATGTAACTGCACGTGTTGACATCTGGTCGACGGATTGGGAACACTCGGTGGTGAGGGAGACGGGTCCCGGCATCGCTTTGACAGTTTGTCAACATTCGAATACAGATGGAACCCGTCGGATCCTGGTTGCAACCGGATGTCTGCCATCACATGTCGGGCAAAATTAACAGCTACAGATGTGTAGAGGAAGTGGGTGAGCTGAATCATACATCGCTTTGACAGTTTATAAACAGGTCGGATTGGAAGCGGAAGTACTCAGCTCGGAAGAAAACAGTCCGTATGTCTCTTTGGAATTTCCGGACATCACGCAGATTGGCAGCTTGTTATGAAAAACTGTTGTTGGGATCATACAGTAACTCGATAGCTTGTTGGGGATGTCAACACAACTGATGACAACTATGACAGTGACTAAGCCAGGGAAAATTGATTCTTGACAATGGATGATATGTCCAAATAACACCTGTGTGGACAGGAAGAATACGTCACGTGACCAATTTTAGGTTTTGCCAAAAACCATGATTGGAGATGGGGAGTTGACCAAAACCGTGGATTATGATGGACGTGTTTGTGGGAGAGCTCTACAGTGTTAGATTAATTCAATATTAACTAGCATGTGTCGTTATGGCAAAGTGTAGTAGCCATCCCGGAATGAGGCGGTTTTGCCTAAGGTAGAATCTATTATAATTAGTTCTAATTAATATAGGCTGTAGCCTTGTTAAACTAAAGTGTCATGATTAGCACTGTTAGTGGAAAACTAGCTAGAATAGGGAAGTGATACTTGGCTCTGTTAGTTGAAAATAGATTAGTGAAGTGTTGATAAGCTTTACTAGTTGAGAATTCAGTAATGAGGAATAATTGGGATATTCCAGTGGGTGCTCCCTGGTGGGGGGGGGGGGGGGGGGGGGGGGGGGGGGGGGGGGTTCCGCATTCTGTTTGCTGATTTTTTTCTTGTCTTGGCCTGATGATAACCTATGTGGTCAGTTCATCTGTCCCTGGCAGGTTCACTGTATTTTCTGAGCGAGGCCGATGGCCACGATCATCTAATAGAGATAATTGACGGGGAGGCTACCACCAGTTGTATGATTTATTTTACAGGTTCCTCTGGTTGGAATGAAGAACACGGAACCAAGGAAAAATCCGATCCCGGATAAAGTTTGGCGCAGGAAGATTGGCCAGCAACTTTATCAAAGAGCTTATGCTAGAGGAAGATGATCAACATTGCTCAGTGGAGCTGAATGGTATATGTATCCTACAGGATAAATACCGAATGAGTTTAGGTCATACCAGTTTTAACACACCAGTCGTGATGGATATTCAGTTCACTTATGACTAGAACACAAATAAAGGACTCTATTTGAGTATAGACAATAACTGTTTAATAGTGAGAACTATAGAACATTTAGCAAGAGACAAAAAGTCCTGTTCATAGGACAGTGTTCCATGTTTGTTTCACTGCGCCGGAATTATGAAGCCGGAGTTTCTATAAACTATTAGGAACAGTTGTGTTAGGAACTATAATAGTATTTTCCACGGATTATATATTTACATGGGATTCAGATCTCATGGTCATCAGAGTTCCTGGAGGAGGACATGTCTGGAGAGAAGGATACGACTTCGGTGAGGTCTAGTGTACTGACTCGTGTGATGTCGTGTAATCCTTGCCATGATGTGTGCACTATGATCCTGAACTTTGAAGGCTGACATACACATTTATGTTATAGTACACGACACACATTTTCTTCGCATACACGTCTCATATACGTTACACTTTTCTTTTAATAAATTAATCTTTATTAATTTTTAGAAGCAAGAGTTGTTGAGTATGTTGCGTTGGGGAAGTATGAGAGGGGGCATAGTAAGACAGTGAGAGAGTGATAGGAAAAGGTGTCCACAGGCTGATAGAATGTGTTGGACGGAAGCTGGTGGATTCTTCAGGATATTGATAGGGAAAAACAATATTATAATGTGGGTGTTGACTCTCTTCACTCCAGGGACGACACTTTAAAGGAGGACACGACATTTATAACAGTGAAGTTCGCAATCTAACTTCTCGAGAATCCAGTTGGCTGAGTTTGCACAACACAACAGGCAGCAGCTCATCAACATCACCAGGGAGAGACGATGGACCGCTATTTACCTGGGACAACATATTCCTGACAGAAAGGAACTGCCTCAGGCGGTGCCGTAATAACAATCTAGTGATCCTACCTAGGATAAACTGGTGTTTTGATGTGAAATGTTTCCCATGTGATTGTAAAAAAACGCTTTGCGAATTTTATGGAACTTGCTGTCCTAATTATGAGCCATCTGTGGATTCAAAATCTGTTTTTAATGGTGCACAGAATATGACAAATAAGCACTGGTTCACTTCTAATGTTGAAGACAATCCCATGCTTTCAAGAAGCGACACAAGTTTGGATCTAGTCTGTGACGGTAGTGGAAACAAAGGCTACCTGTCCAAGAGATCGTGCCCATCCAACTACCCAGACGGTGATGGGAAGTTCAAGTGCCAGAATCACATACCCATGGCTGAACTAGACATTGACACATTTGTTCACGTGATTGACAACATCACAGGGCGTTCATATTACAACAAGTATTGTGCTATCCGTAACAACGTCTCTCAAGTAAGTACAGTAAAGTGAATTAATGTAAATCAAACCAATGTTTTCCATAGAATATACGATTTATTGCCTGGCAATTTCGCTGCATCTCGTCAGGTACATACTGCAGATGTCACACAACATAGAGTAAAATAACTAGATACATTGTTCAAGCTGAAATAAACACATGTTCGCACAGTAAAATCAATTGTTTACTATGGTAATTTTAAATTGACTACCGTGTCTTTCTGTTTGCACAAAATTGGCCTATGCAGATGAATCATTAGGGCTTCTGCAAACTGTAACAAACGACTATTTTGTGTATGAAACAACACGTGAAAAGCGCTGTCTCTGTCAATTACATGAACAGTTTCCAAGAAATGACGTGCAATGGACGACGCCGGAAGCTTATGTGTGTGGTGTGTCAGACTTCCCATGATCCCATCGCCTGTGTGTAATATGTTGTCAACCCAGTTTGGTACGTGTTCAATAACACTGATGTGTAGCTACCGCTCTGTTCTGCCGATGTAGATAGACTTGCACCAGCATGTGAATTGATAAATGCAATTTGATGTGACGTACAGAGGGTTAAATTCTGTTACTGCTGGGGTGTGAATAGGTGTAGTTCTGTATCTAATAACTGGAGTTGCAGCACAGAATGTTCGGCCGACTGCTGTAATGAGACGGTTCTGTAGACGTTGCATTACGTCATCCCCTCGAAAAGTTAGCTGGATAAAAACCTTGAGCTTAGGGACTGTAGGTACGTCTGATTTTGGTTTCGGTTGTTGGCAGTGGCGCTTTATAAATCCTGTGGAGTACCCATTCAGGTGTAAAACATTCTTCATGGTTTCAATTTCCTCTGTCAGTATGTCCTGGGTGCATATCTTCCTAGCACGGTCAAACAGGGTCCTTACTAAGCCCTGTTTGAACTGGACAGGTTGCAAAGCTATGAAAATTGTGTTGTTTCATATACAAAATAGTCGTCTGTTACAGTTTGCAGAAGCCTTAATGATTCATCTGCATAGGCCAATTTTGTGCAAACAGAAAGGCATGGTAGTCAATTTAAAATTACCATGGTAAACAATTGATATTACTGAGCGAACATGTGTATACTTCAGCTTGAACGATCTATCTGGTTATTTTACTCTATGTTGTGTGACATCTACAGTATGTACCAGACGAGATGCAGCAAAATATGGCAAGCAAGAAATCATACATTATATGGTTTGTGTCTTTGTTATTCAAATTAATGTAAAGTAAAGTAAAGTAAAGTAAAGTAAAGTAAAGTAAAGTAAAGTAAAGTGAAGTGAAGTAAAGTAAAGTAAAGTAAAAAAAAGGTAAAGTAAAGTAACGTAAAGTAAAGTATATTCTGTAGTTTACACGTTGTAAATACGTCATCATTATTTACAGATCTGTCGCTTATATGTTGTGAATACTTGTCAACTGTAGTTTTTTTTTTTTTTTTCTGAAATTCAAATATTGTAAATACCTGTTCATTGACTTCTATTCTGGAGCTAATACACTATAAATATGTGTTCATTGTTTTCAATTATTTAGTTCAAACGTTGTAAATACTTGTTTATTCTTTATTAATCTGCTATTTACAAGTTGAGCAATGAGCAGGATCTGCAACAATTAGTAGATGCGATTGTTGCACACAGTGAACAACTAGTGTTAGAATTAAATGTAAAAAGAGACAGATTTTGGTTGTCATTAGGAATGAACGAAATAGCACAATGTAATATACAAGTAAATGGGAATATTCTTCAACAAGTGAATCGGTACAATTATCTCGGAACAGTAATAACATATGATCGGAGATGCCTTGAAGAGATTAGAACAACAATCGCCATGGCGAAAGTAGCCTTTAGCAAGATGAAAACATAGTGACCAATAAAAAGATGTCAATTGAAACGAGTGTTGAGGTGCTACGTAGAGCACACACTTTTGTATGGATGTGAAGCTTCGACAATGAGCAGTCAAGCTAAAATCATCGTATGGCTGTGGAAATGTGGTTTCTGGGGAGAATGCCAAGAATACCATGGACAGCTAGAAAAACTAATGACCAAGTACTACAAGAATCAAATGAAAATCGTAAACTAATTAGAGAAATTAGACGTAGACAGTCAACCTTTTTTTGATATGTTATGAGAAGAAATAAATTAGAGAACTTGGTGACAACTGGCAAGATCGAGTGGAAGAGAACAAGGAGAAGACAGTGAAGTCAATACCTGGATGACTTGACCACGTGGCATGGTCGATACAGGAACACTGAACTTATCCACGACTCTGGTGATCGAGTGAAATGGCGAATCATGACCGCCCACGCTTACAGACATGACACATGACGGATGGATGGTTTACGCTTTGTAAACATATTCAGTATCTTCTATTCTCAAGTTTACACATTGTAAACACTTGTTCATTGTCTATAGTTCTGTTGCTTAGACTTTGTAAATGTGTGTTCATTGTTTTCTAATCTGCTATTTACACATGAAATACATGTTCTTTTCTACTACGTCTTTTTTTTTTTACACGTTGTAAATACATTTTCACTGTCTTCTATTATCTAGTTTGCACGCTGTAAATACTTTTTCATTCTTTATTTCAATTTTGTCTTCTTTCAGCGTTTTCCTTACTGCATAAATACACGTTTTATATTCTGCAGCTTGCACTTTGGACTCTCTCCGTGGAATGCATGAGCTTTATGAAAGTGTACTCATCACGAACTCCAGGAGAGTTACTAAGGCTCAGTCTGGCTTCAGATTCTGGTTGCAAAACCCGTCAGACACTGCCAGATAGTCTTAAGTCTTACACTTGCGACAGAGTTTGGTTTAGCAGAGATGTTGTGGACACTTGCAATGTGACCGGTGAGTGGAGAGTATATGATGAGTGTCAGGATCTTATATTAGGCTCGTTTGCTAACACATGTGAGACAGTACAAGTACAACGTGATTCGACGTAAGACACAGCAACACAAGTTCTATGGATTTATTACCACATTAAATACATAACAATAGTTACAGCAATGTACAACATATAACAACTCACTACCACAATACAGCTCATAGGTCTGACGCTCACAATATCAGTCGTTCAGCTCACAACCACGGAGATTCACACAACGCCTTGCTCTCGACACACACGTCCGCTCAGATGTCCAGTCCCAGCTTGGTCTCAGATTATCACACACACTGCCCACTGCCTCAGGTGGGGTCACGTGGCTTTGCGTCGTCTGTCGTCAGCGCTGGTCGCGTGTCAGGTAAGAAACTTGCCAGCCGACAACTCTTGTCCGCCGGGTGCCGTAACGATGTTGCTGTGCACTTAGGCTCTGACATTCTCCCCGGGTACTTCAATGAAAGATGCCATCTTTCATTCATGATGTATGTATATACTGGGGTAGTGTTAATTTCATGTCAGAGACTACTCTTTCCCAGTGTTATGCATGAAAATACATATAAGGCATAGAAATATATACAAAAAAAATGTAAGTTGCATTGAAATGACAAATGAAGTACAATTTTTAACACAATTCAGGTTTCATCCCCCTGATGCCTGGTTACCTTCATTGCAATAATACCCAGTCAGATCAGTAGTTCCAGCTTCACGCATCTACCTCGCAGCCATTTTGAAAAAAACGTAATAATATGATTGCTTTGCAACAACCATCTAGGCCAGACTGAAATACGGCTTTGTGTTAGTCGTATTAAACACTTAAACTCTGCCCTCATTTGGTCAGGAGCTCTTATGTTGGTTTGCAATGTTGGCAGCTCTATGACATGCTTGGTGGACGCCTACCTGCTGTGCCAATCATTTGAGCAACAAAATGTCTATTTATACAATATACATTAATGAATATATTTTAAATTATGGCCCTTGATGTAATTCACAAATGCAAGGGAAGTAATTTTTGACATTTAAGAAATTTCATACATTACAATACTTATTTAATTTCTTAGCGTCATTGCTTGACGTTTCTTCATATTAACGAGAAAAAGTCGATAATATGAATACATTAATCAAGATATGATTCTAAGATTACACTAATCAAAATAAATAAGTACCTAATTGGTATATTATAGTTTATAGATTCAAAAAGATTTTACAAGTGTCATACATTTTTGGAAGTTTTTACATAGTCTGCTAATTAAGTTATACTTTTTAAACTACACCGGAAATGCACACGAAACGAAAAATTTGGTTGATGTTACATTTTCTGAACACAAATGATCCGGTTTTATTTCGGAACTGATAGTAGAATGTTCTCACAGTTCGTGTCTGATGTTATTGTAAGACAACGGATTATGATGGAATGTTCTTATTTCCGATGTGTTCACACGTCGAACAATTTGGATCACATTTGCTGTAGAGGTGATGTAGGAGTCAATGTTCGGTCTACATTTGCACATGTTAAAATATCACGGTGAACAAAAATCACCCACAAATGTCACAATAGTACAGTTCGCTTCTGATAATTGGTTAAGCGTTTGTGACACTGTTGTTGGTGTATATATACAATTAATATCGTTCTCATTCTAACACACACTACACAATTATACTACACTCATTACATGACTTGATTAAAATAAGTATATTATACATGTCGGTATGCAAACCGTATCACAATTTTGATTATTGACCTTACACAGTAGGTGAATGGAAAAATTCACACATTGGTGGCTGTGTTGGGCTGAGTGTAATATTACACAGTGCACTCAGACATTGCTTACTGGGTCTGTCGGACAACGGGACAAAAGGTCGGCGATTGTATTCATTCTGCCGGGAATATGGCGAACTTCAAAACTGAAATTCTGAAGCTTTAAGGACCAGCGAGCAATCATGTTATTTGATGGTACTGTGGAATTGATATACCTTAATGGACTGTTGTCAGTTTCGATGATAAAGTGACGTCCTAGAAGATATTTGGACAGCTTTGTTACACTTTCTACTAAGGCCAATGCCTCCAATTGCGGAATGGACCAGGCCCGCTCTCGGGGTCTTAGTTTTCTTGATAGAAAACAGACGGGATGCAAGATGTCGTTGTATTCCTGCAAAAGGACTGCACCGATCGCAATGGAGCTGGCATCTGTTCTCAATCTGAAAGGTAAACGAATGTTGGGCAATTTAAGGATGAGATTAGGTGTATTCTTATCAGAAAAATGTGCCAAAACTTTATCAAATGCATTTCGTAGGCATTCATCGTTTACAACTTTTTCGGGTTTATTCTTGGTTAGTAAATTAGAAAAAACCTCAGTTAGCTCTGAAAAATCAGGAATAAAGTTTCTGTAATAATTAATAAGTCCCAGCAAACTGCGGACTTGTTTCTTATTTGTTGGAAGTGACAGTTTTAGAATTTTCGAGACAATTTTGTTGTCTGTCATGACAAAGCCATTGGATATTCTGTACCCCAAAAATGATATCTCTTGGTAAGCCATGCTCACCTTTGAAGGCTTCACTGTCAGTCCGTGCTGTTTGATACGTTCTAGTGTCTTTTCCAGTATCTTTATATGTTCCGTCATTGTCTCTGTATGGACACAGATGTCGTCAATATAGGAAACTATATTAGGGATGTCAGATAGGAGGAGTCGTGTCATGCGTACAAATGTGGCTGGGGCATTGACTAGCCCAAATGGAAGTTTGCACCATTCGTATAGTCCCCAAGGCGTGGCGAAAGCTGTTAGATGTCTGCTGTCTTCATGTACAGCAATCTGCCAGTAACCTTTAGCCATGTCAAGGGTCGTGAAGAACTTAGCGTCAGTCAGTTCTGTCAGAAGATCGTCTGTATTTGCCATTGGTTCAAGATCTAAAACAGTTATTTTGTTCAGTTTTCTGTAATCTATGCAAAGTCGTATTGTGTTGTCCTTTTTCCGTACAATGACCATGGGTGAAGAGAAGTCTGATAGGGATCGTCTGATGATGTTGTTTTTTTCTAAGCTGATGATTTCCTGATGTAGTTGTTCCTTGTAATGTAATGGTATGGTGTATGGTCTGCATCTTATGGGTGTGTTTGATGTGAGTGTGATGTGATGCTGTACTAACTCTGTTTGTCCTGGGTTGTCTGAAAAGATGGTGTTGTACTCTTGTATCAACTGTTTGCAACTGTTTGTCTCTGCTTGACTTAGGTTTGGATTGATCTTGATCTCCTTCAAGCAGTTTGTCGTGTCTAATGTAGGTGTTGGAATCTCGTCGCTAGAATCGTCATCTTCGTGATCTATTATCACGGTGCAAGCTGTCGTATCGTCTTGTTCGTTGTCTCTGTTGAAGTATGGTCTTAGCATATTGATGTGAAATATTTTGTGTTTGTCTTTTATCAGGATTTCGTAGTCAACAGGAGAGATTTGTCTTGTCACTTTAAAGGGTCCCTGCCAAGAATCTGTCAGTAGTTGTCTGTCACTAGGTAGTAGTAGTAAGACGTCCTGTCCAGCTGTCAATGTTATAGTCCTGTTACCTTTGTCTGCGTATTGTCTGTAAGTAGCACCAGATAGTTTTAGTGCACTTTTAGCAATTTCACATGATTTCATTATCCTTTCACGCAATGATGTTACATACACAAATGATGATATGGGTTTCAATACTGGAGTGGACTCAGTTAACATTTGGTGATAAATTGTTAATGGGCCGCGTGGTTTGGCACCATAGATGAGTTCAAAAGGAGAGAAACCGGTACTAGAATGTGGTACCTCGCGATAAGCAAAAAGGACAGCTGGTAAGTATAGATCCCAGTTATTGGGGTGATCTTGAGTTACTTTGGCTAGCATGTGCTTCAGATCCCCATTAAGCTTTTCTATTATCCCGCTCGAGTGAGGATGATAGGGGCTATTGAAGACTTGCTTCACTCCTAACATTTTAGTGAAAGCTTGAGTGGATGCGGCGATAAATTGAGTGCCTCTATCAGACTGGATCGTATCTGGAAACCCAATTCTGGAGAAAATATGGAAGAACACTTCCATGATATCGTTGGCAGTAATGTTCTTTAACGGAATCGCTTCTGGCCAGCGACTACATTGATCAATAATTGTTAGTATATATTTATTCCCTCTAGTAGTTGTATGACTAAGAGGGCCCACAATGTCAACTGATAATTTTTCAAAAGGTCGACTGGCTAAGTCAGTGACTTGTAACTTTGCCTGTGGGTGTTTACCTTTCTTTACCAGTTTCTGGCATGTATCACAACTTCTGCAATATGTTTTTATGTCATTACAGAATTTTGGCCAATGAAACTGTGTCAATAGTCTTGACCTGGTTTTAACATATGCCATATGACCTGCAAAAGGTATATCGTGAGCAAGATGTAAAGCTTGCTTGCGATAAGTGGTTGGTAACACAGTTTGCTTTGTTGTAACGTCACCTTTGGTGTAGTACCTGGTGAGTATATCGTTGTATAAAGCAAAATGCCATTTAGCATTTTTCGTTACTCTTGGCTTTTTGCCGATCAGGTCAAAATACTTTGACAGTGAAGGATCAGCTTTTTGAGCTGTTATGAATGTTTCCTTCATCGAGTCACTAGGTGGTACTTCTGGGCTAAGCATTTGAATAGCCTCAGTTTGGTTACTATCATCTTGCACTCTAGCAGTAGCTCTTGTTACTGCGTTCACACACTCAATGACATCAGATGATGATGGAATGATATCGTCAATGATGTGATGAGAACTTAGTGCTGCATTAGCTAACATACATTCAACTGGTGATATGACATTTTCAATGACATTTGATGGTGATGTGTTATCATTAATACATAGTGATGTTATGTCATGGTTATGATGTTTGTCATTCACCTCCGGTAAATTTCCGATGATTATATCGCACACTGGGTTTGTAAGTGCTGCGACCTTTACTTTACCTGTGAGGAATGGTGTTTCGATGTATGCCCAAGCTAATGGATATTTTTCAATGTTGCCTGAAAATGTTCTACATGTGATGTGTCTACCTGTGTAGTCTGTAGGTGTTATGAATGTTGTTTTCAGGCCAATAAGTGTACTCCCGGTGTCGCGAAGTACTGTAGCAGACTTGCCATTCACGTACCCGTGATAGATGTCTAACTTGCCTTTTGAGTCTATTACTAAGTTACCTTCCTCATTAGCAATAGGGATGGCGTGCCCGCATGTTAAGATACCATTTTCAAAGAAGGTATTACAGACAGTGCATGTGTTGGAACTACATACGTCACAAGCCTGTGTTGCATGTACAGGATGTTTTTCTGTATTTTCGTCTTCTGACGCTGAACTATCGAACAAGGCGGCATTGGCTTTGTTGGTCATATGCCTGCCTTTACAATCCATGCGATGGTGACCGTACGCCTTGCAGAGAAAACATTTTCGTAAGCTTTTGAACGATTTACGTTCTCTGTCTTGTCTGTTTACCATATTTTGCAAGTATGTTTGGTACCCTGGGTTTTTATCGCACATATCGTTCAAATAATGAGACATTTTACAATGAACACAATGTCTAAACTTTTCAGAGGTAGGCCTGTTTGGTTTTTGCCTACTATAGTTTTTTTCATAGTTGGCAGCTGCTACCCAGTTACTGTCAGTAGCTTCAGTGGCAAAACATTGTTTATTTGCCGTATAATAGGCCGACCCACGTCTTTCCATTTCTTCCACACATGTGCATTCATTCTCTTGCAAGAACTTAGAAAAAGATGTTGGGATAGAAGAAATAACCTTATCTCGAATAATGAGATCTTCTAATTTATCATAATTTTTGTTAATTTTGGCTGATGAAGTCCATTTGCTGAAAATGTCTCGGACTAAACAGAGGTAGTCAGAGAACGTTTGAGTTGACTTTGGACTCAGTTTACTAAATTGTTCTCTGTACCCTGCTTCATCTAGCATGAAATGTGCCATTATTTTAGATTTAATGTAATGGTACTCTTTTCTGAGGTCTTTGGGGATGGTTTCAATGACTTTCAAAGGTTCCCCAGAAAGACTTCTCATATATAAAATATTCCATTCCGAAAGTGGAACTTGGTAATGTTCCATTAATGTCTCAAAATTTTGGGTAAAGGCTGCTATGCAGTCACCCGAGGTATAGTTACGAACGATACCTTGGTACTTTTTATACTGGTTTTCTTTTTCCAGTCTTTCAGATTTCTTTGACTCTTTATTCATTGCAGTCTCAGTGTCCAGTTGTTTCATTTTCAACTGTAGTTCAAGTTCTTCTCTCTTACTCTGAGCTGCTATTTCTGCTTTCTTAAGTTCACTGTCTATCTCAGCTTGCTTTAATGCTGTTTCAGCCTCTATTTGCTTGGCAGCTTTTTCAATCTCTGCCTGTTTCAAGGCTGTTTCTGCCTCAGCTTGTTTTGCAGCCATTTCTGCTTGTTTTAGAGCTCTTTCAGCTGCTCTCTCATCGCGTTCATTGTTTTTCTCTTGTACCAGGAGATATTCAGCGTATTTGTTCTCACTCCATTTTGTCAATTCATCACCTTGTAACTTTAATTTCAAACCCATATCGATGAAATCAAACAATGACGACATGATGGAGAAAATATGTCGATGACAATCAACCACACAAAATATATTATAATTGGTTAGTAGAAAAACAACTTACACTTGATTTGACTATACGATGCGTGCCCACTAATGCATACGTAAAGTTAAAGTAAAGAAAAAATATACTCAAGTGCCCTTGGATATGATGACGAATGGTTGGGCAATCGGGCTAGAAAAACTGTAAGGTCGAACTTCAGAACCACTAATGACCTCTACGGCAGGGTTATGGATGGTACGCAAAAACCTGCTTTGTTTTGGAGAGAAATAAGTTAGCGTGTGTTTGTTGGTGTGTGCCTGTAAGTCACTAAGTGTTGATTAGGTTTGAGTGGCGTTGAGTATCATTGTATGTCGTAAATTTGTCGTCAACAGTGTTTCTTTCAACAGAAGTTACACTCTTTCCAAAACTCTTTGCGTTCCACAAACTCAATACACAAAAACAATCTATCTGTATTTGAACACTCAATAACATTGATGACACATCACTTACATCAAGATGACATTCAGTAAGGACAAAGACATCAAGTTTACAAGATGGCGACAAGGTCAAAATGGTGGCAAAATCACAAGGTTGACAAGGTCAAACGGTGACAAGTTTTACGATTTACAAATGTTTTAACACGTTTACAGGATCAAACAATATGTACTGTACATTTACTAATGATCTTAAACATATTTAGACAATGTAGTAAGGGATCACACTGAGACTTTTCCGATCACATGTACATCACTATAACCTTGACAAATTTTACAAGTACAAGAATTATAGTTTTAAATCACAAAGACGAACAACACACGTCTAAATATATTAGGTTCTTAAATAATGACGAGCAACCCACGTCCACACATGTCAGGATCTTATATTAGGCTCGTTTGCTAACACATGTGAGACAGTACAAGTACAACGTGATTCGACGTAAGACACAGCAACACAAGTTCTATGGATTTATTACCACATTAAATACATAACAATAGTTACAGCAATGTACAACATATAACAACTCACTACCACAATACAGCTCATAGGTCTGACGCTCACAATATCAGTCGTTCAGCTCACAACCACGGAGATTCACACAACGCCTTGCTCTCGACACACACGTCCGCTCAGATGTCCAGTCCCAGCTTGGTCTGAGATTATCACACACACTGCCCACTGCCTCAGGTGGGGTCACGTGGCTTTGCGTCGTCTGTCGTCAGCGCTGGTCGCGTGTCAGGTAAGAAACTTGCCAGCCGACAACTCTTGTCCGCCGGGTGCCGTAACGATGTTGCTGTGCACTTAGGCTCTGACAATGAGAACGTTGTCAGAGCTTGTGCAGATATATCCGGTGTTTTAAACCGCGTCCAAATCGCTGCAGATGTCAATGAGAGAGTGTACAAGATACAGATTGTAGAATAAATGTTAGAGTTCCAATAGAGACCATTTCAGGGCTCCTACCGTTTTCAGTGTTGTTGAACTTTTGATCACTCAGGATCTCTAACTTTGGATCTCAAGGGAGACTAACAACCCGAAGACATGATTACATAAAGTGCTCTCAAGACTCAGAGTGGGCCAGCCCAGACAAGTGTTTGCCCTTACATTGTAGCCCGGGCAAGATTCTCACCAACGGAAGCTGCTCCACTGCTCTCAGTGAGATACGTGGCTTATTTTATCAGATACACGCCTACTATGTGCCTAGTGTTGTCACAGAGATGACCCTGTTGACAGAACAGGTTTCACAAATTCAACAGACGTATTTAAGACTGTTTAAGAATCAGATTAAGCGGGCTATAATGAATATCGCGTACGCATTTCAAATTTCGCTTAATGTAGCATCCTCTCACAAGACTTTTCCTATCTGGGAAAATGTGAACACAACACGCCTGTTCCTGATCAGCTGGTTCACAGCTGACGGTTATATTCTCGCCGATCAGTTTCTCAGTCGAGATGAAGTGGAAACATCCATGGTAAGCGAACTTATCCTGAACAACATAACTGTTGATATAGCGACAGGCACAACACTGGTGCTTATGCCCGTGTTAAGATCATTCAGGATGCTAGTACAAACAATCTACATGTGAACTTACAAGGAAATATTTTCACGCAAATCTTCGT